>JANEXQ010024217.1:0-18887 GCA_026283885.1 Poicephalus gulielmi | reverse complement strand
ACACTGACCAAGGACTTTCTGAGCCTCATGCTCTGCCCTGGGAGGAGGGGAAGCCGGGAGGAAGCGGAAGCAGGACACCTGACCCAAACTAGCCAAAGAAGTATTCCATACCATAGCACATCATGTCCAGGATATACGCGGAAGGGCTAGCTCTCTCTGCTCGATCGGTGAGTGGTGATTGTATTCTCTTCCCTTGTCATTTCCCTTATCATTGTTATTATTGGTGGTAGTAGCAGAGGTTTGTGTTATACCTTAGCTGCTGGACTGTTCTTATCTCAGCCCGTGGGAGTTACATTCTTTCGATTCTCCTCCCCATCCCTCCAGGGGAGGACAGGTTGTGAGGGGGGAATGAGCAGGCTACATGCTTTTCTAATTTATGACTGGGCTTAAACCATGACAGTTCCTTTTTGGTGCCCAACGTGGTGCAGCTACCATGCACACTCTCTATGGCTACAGAGGGATGTTTCTCCATTTATCATCCACATGGTTTTCGGTGACATTTGGACTTTCTTCTGCATAAGACTATGTTAGTTCTGCTGGCTTTCTGCAGCATGAAACTTAAGACGTTACATCTACTATCCTGAACAAAAACTGAAAGATTAAAATAATGAAATACATTATAGATTATAACATTATAGAGAAATTATAGAAAACAGACAAATGTTCTGCTATAAAATCAGTGACTATATTTCACTTCAAATCAGAGCTATACAAAGTGCCTCTGTTTGATCTGAATGCAGTATCAGAAATACTGTACTCATCTCTGGAACAGTTTCAGATAAATGGAATACAAGTAATTTTAGGAGAAAAAGAAAAGAAAAAGGGAAAGTGTTCATATTTTGCACATCAAGATGTATTTTTGCTGTAATCATATATCAAATGAGCTACTGATACAGAAAATGTGTGAAAGCATTTTAATTTTCTGTATAAGTTGGTTTCTAAAGACAGTGAGTAGCCTTCATTTTTTTTTATACTTCCAGAACAGGTCACAAAATATAAATGTACATAGACAAAGACAGGCTGCCAAATTGTTTATTTCATAAGGAAATTCTTAGAAAAAGGCCCTAATGACAAATAAATGCTTTTAGAGGGAAATGTTACTGTTTTATTTCAAAAATGGAAAATTGTTCTTCTTAGGAGGGAATATTAACCAGCCTCACTTTAGTAGATGGAGTGAGAAAGACATTCAGGAGAAACGTAATTTCTTTTACACTGTGAATGGAAACATCTAACTCCCTTCACTGAATGTGCATGGAGCCTGATGAATCCATAAACTTAGCGGCCTGAATTTATAGTCCAAAATTGAGTGAGATAGATCATATCATCTGTGTTTCTCTCAAAGTTTTCTTTCTGCAGCTTCTATCAAGACAGAAAAAAAATACATTGATGAAATTATGGTGATGGGAAAATGAGAAATAAATAAATGTATAGAAAGACTGTTTTCTGTTTTTAAAAATATTGTTTTAAATAAATACTTGTAGCTTCAAATAGCTTTTACTTAAAAATTGGATAAAATGCCAATGTCATTGCATCTCAAAACTGAATGCATTTTATTGCAGAGCCAAGCCTATCATCGCTTTACCTGGTCATTATTAGTGACAAAACTAGGAAATCACTAGGGTTTTTTTAGTTAGTTACTTATATCTAAAACTTAAAGGTATGCAAAAAGTCACAGCTGTGAATTACTTTTAAAACTTTTGAAGCTAGAAAAATTGTCGATTTATATTGTATTCTGTCCTTTTGCAATGATTGGTGCTATAAGAAACAGCTTGTAAATATAGTTATACTTTCATGAATATGAAATGCTGTCTAAGATTCCTGAACCAATTTAATTATTTTTTTCATTTCATATTTATTTTAAAATTTTACTAGTTAATTTCTTAGAAATAACTATATGAAATCTCACATTGAGAAACTATTGTTCAGTGTTTTAATTTGTAATTTAAATATGGTTTTCTGTTGAGATTTTAATATTTTAGAATGAGTCCAGTGTAATTTGTAAGTAATGCTGTAATGCAGTGTTCTGAGCAGAGTACAAAAAAGAAACTTGTAAAAGGGTGCCTAGTGGAGGACGCAGACCAGATACTGCAAAATGTAGTCATGTGCCCACGTAGGAAAGGCATTTAATCTTCCTTTTCTATCAATTTGCGAACTCATTTTATCAAATTGTTTATAAGGTACCAAAATATAAGCTGATTTTTTTTGGTTTATTCCATTTGCTCCATTCCATTTGCTTTTTTTCAGTTTTTATTGTGTGATGGTGCTAAGCAATCTCATACCTCATCAGTTCTGACAAGAGATAAGATCATTTAGTCTTAGAGAAAGTAGTCACAGGTTTAGGATCTGGAGAAAGGAGAAGTAGCGTAGATTTACATTTTTTTATCTGAGGCACTGGCATAAGGAGCACTGCACTGGAGTTTTGTAATATTACATAAACAGCTGTAGTGGTTAGACAGGAAAGGCAGTAATGAATTATTAATAAAGATTCATTTTAGAACCAGTCTAGAAGATCCATGTGGCATCTGCTGAAAATCCATCACTGGGTGGAGCAGCATGTCAGTTGTGTGAAGCTGAGTATCAGGTCTTATGCATGACTTAAGCTCTTTAAATCAACCTTTTCCCCTTCAGTGAGTTACCTGAGCAAATTCTTCTGAGAATGGCTTCAACTGTAAACAAGGAATGACAATATCCCTTTTGTAAATCATAAATATATTAATTATATTCTTACTAGATATTTAGATTTTAGATTTTTCCTTTCAGCTGTGTTGGGTAACCATTTTTCTAAAAAAGGTTAAGATAGAAAAATTGAAGCAGAAGGTGAAAAGCAGAATGTTAAATTTTTATTGATGCTTTATATAACATGTTCTGATTTTTTTTTTTTGAGTTTGATAAATAGAGCAAAGCCTGTACTTATCTATAATATAATGGAGTCATACTGGTACTGTAGAATAATTCATGTGTTGGGTGCTGCTGTAAAAGCACATTTATTTAAGGATAAGAAGAACTACCCTTCTTAGAGATAAGGAATATTAATTGGCCTGGCAAGGTTTGAAGAGCAAAAAGGACAACAGCACAGAACTCAAAGGCAATATATAGTCCTTCTATGCAGCTTTCATCACAAAAGCAAATCAGCAAGCAGTTAGAGATGTTATTGAATAAGTTATATATACATGGAAATGCAGAATTGTAGCTACCATTTAGTCCTCGATGAGGATCCTCAAAGTAACTCTATTACTATTACATATTTTTAGGGTGAAGAGACTAAGCCCATGACTTCCCTTTCCATTTTACCAGGTGTGAATCTTGAATTTAGTACACTACTGAGCTGCATGTACAAATATACATATTTCTGTATGTAAGTACTGTTGTAATGCTGAAGCCAAGGCAGTTGATTACAATAAACTTGTCTTTTTAGCTTATGTTGTTGCTTATACTTTATACAAAAATGGGTTATAAAAACCTCACAAGTCTGTACTTGTTAAGTACATTTTTGTGTTGTATAGTCTTGCTCAGGTGACAATTAACTCACCCAGTACAATACAATCAAAATTAAATAATTTTTCATATTCAATTTCTATAGTATTTCACATTTAACATGAGTTAACAGCAAATTGTGTATATGGTTAATTTGTTCTGATTATATGATATACACTGGAATTGTTCATGAGCCAGGCACAAGTTCCAAGTCCAAAAGACCCTACATGTTATTTGCAAGAAACCAAGTGTGTATATGAGGAAAGGGTCCACTTTTAAAGCACAGTATTGATAATTCAGACTTTTAGTTTGCCAGCAACTATCATGCAGACTTACAAAGCCACTCATCCACGTAGAGCGCAAAGGCAGAAAAGCACACTTGGTATGTAATGACACATTCCGTTCTGGGGGTGATGGTGGTGTAATTTTTGTCAAAATAAGACAACAAAGCTAAAAATTGGGTGCATGGGGAGTGTTTGCAGGTCTCAGTGAGCAAGTGGTAGTACTCACCTTGCTAGTATTAGTTTTGTTCCTTGTTTTTATCAGACAATTCAGTTAATTTCTTGAAGCATGCGAGAGAACAAAATAGTTAATAGAATACAAATCATCAAAGATCAGGGGGAAGCTTGGAGAAATAGTACAGTAATATATCTCTGCCACCAGCTGTGGACGCAAACTATACATGATGAAAGGTATGAGAGAAAAGCATGTTCCCTTTATTTTAGTGGCAATGTAGTTGAAGACAAAACAACCTACCTGCTGTTTGTGTTTTTCTTCTAATCAGCAGGAGGACCCTGCGGCAGCTGTGCAAAATGCCAGATGCTGCACATGTGCTTTTTTTTTTGCCTATTTAATTTTGTTGAGTATTCTCTGTTTTGTCATTGATTGTTCTCAGTAATTCTGAGATCCTTAAAGTCACCTGTGCAATCTCATCTATCTCCGTTATCATCTTCTCCTCTTTCTTCTCCTGAGTCCACATTTCTCTGTTTTCTTCCTTCTACCTACTGCTTTAATCCTAGAGCTCTGTTATTACATAGTATCACATTGCATTGTGTAATTCAGTACAGTTCCCACAACTATACCCTTATCCTAATATGAATGTAGGGATTGGGTGCTCAAATCTGGCACATAATCTCACTGCATGCTGCCCATAGTGTTCACACTGACAATGTTTGCATTAGACAAAGCTCAGAACTGGGCAAATTTATTCTACCAAATGTATCATGTTTTCAGATGTAGCATCACTAGAATGTAGTCATTGTATGAATTCTCAGTTTACTTTCATGAATTACCTTGATTTATTACCGCACCCCTTTCAAGGCTTTGCTTTTCAAAATCACCTAGCTTTCCATATATATTTAAAGCTCGCAGTCATTGTCAAAGTATCTGAATGCCTTCCTGGTATATCCAAAATACCAAAGAGTATTGATCTTTATCTCCGTTTTGTTGGGGGATATTTCCTTGAATGCTATGCCATTTATTGTGGCAAATTTGACTGTAAAATACCTCAATAGCTAAATCTATTGGTTTCAGTATGAATACTTTTCTATTTTGTGGTATAAAGCTAACAAATATTGCGGGGTTGGGTTTTTTTTGGGGGGGAAGGAGGAGAGGTGTCACAGGATACACAAAGAACCTGAAAACTCTGGATAGATCAGTAATGAAACATTTAATTTATTCTGTGCTTTGTGTAATTATTATGAAATTTATTTAAATAGCCAGAGGAGGGAATGATTTCACATAAAAACCTGATTATGAACATTCACTACAGCAATATCTGCTCAGAAATGCAACAGAGGTGTTTAAGATGGCTTATACGGGTAGGACAAATATCATATATCAAAGGAATAGATGATAAATGGGAATAAAATAATAGGGAAGAAAAAAATCTTAATTGCTCTTTTAAGAAAGATTTATATTGAGCTATATATTGTATAGTTCCCTTGTGCTATAAAAGAAGAAGGAAAAAAAGCATATTAAATCAGCTGTTAAGCACTTAAAATACTTACTAATCAACATATCAGCAAATACATGCAAAAAAACTTCACAAGTATTCAATAAAACATTTTTTTAATGGAAGGGAGGCTGAAATCCTGTATTCCAAAGAATTAAAACAAAAAAAGAGGACAAAAACCAAATTGGATTTGCATTTATGATTGCTGGATATTGCTTCAGTAAATATTTATTAGGATGCTTGCATTCCAGCAGGAGAGATACCTGAAAAAATTACTACATTTGACATTAAACAAATGGCAAATTGGGGCCTGAATGTTCAAATATGCAGTATTTGATTTTGAGCAGTGATTGCAAAAATATTCTATACTAAATGATGTATTAAATATTTTATAGAGGCCAAACCTTTGTAAATGTTATCTGAGGTAACATTGGAAATAAACCCCAAATATTGGTTTACCTTTTTTTTGCAAAATCCATAGAATGCTTTCCAAAAGACTTGCGCTCTTCAAGTTAGCTAAATAGCAGAAAGTTCAATTCAGACTCCCAAGGGTCTGAATAAGACAGGAAAATGTCAATTTTTATCCAGTGTTCCAAGTTATGTTGCATTTATGAAAAGTACACATACATTTACTGCTATAATATGCTATTACCAAGCAGAACGCCTTATAATATACAAATTTTGGAGAACTGGAACATGCTGAAAGTTTTGTCTTGGAGAGTATTTTTATCTTAAAGAGAAAAGGAACTACAGAAGATAATGTTTATACCAGGCTTTTAGAATGAGTGCATCCCTTATGAAACTTATGGCTTCTGTCAAAAATTGTTTCTCTCTGACTCATCAGATTGTAATGTGGTACTTATATATAAGCATAAGAAAGTATACTCCTGACATGCAAAAAGTGTTTGATATAAAGGTTTCAAATTGCTTTTACTTTAGGTTTTTAGTACCAGGGTATTTTGAAACTTCATTCTTTATTTCTCTCCATCTTATCCTAAAATTAATTAGAGCTCAGAGATCTGCATTTTAAATATAATAAAAATGACTTTGTTTTTATCCTGTTGTTTACCACAAGAAACTCAAAAGCTTTGCATAAAATTTATTAACCAGCGTACTCTGAGGTGTTGACCTAAAATCTTGTTCCCAGACTCTGAAAGGATAATGTGACCATATCATAGGAAATGAGGAGCAAAACTTGTATAGCTGTGAAAAAAACCTGTGGTCCTGCTCTTTTCCACACCAAAGCAAGCACTACCTAGCTGACAAGATTTATATCCAGATGCCTTCCATCTACAAACTTTTTTCAGTAAAAAAAGTAATAGTTAATCATAAACATAAGTACTGCAGTAGATATCAGGTATCTAATTCCCTAAAAATTCCCCTAAATTCCCTAAAAATTACTCTGACCAGATATAATGGAGCAGACCACCCTTATGTATAAAACAGTAGAGCACTAGTGTAATCATGGAGCTGTGAGAGTGATCCAGTAAATTAGTCTCTGTTACACAGTGGCTTTGGTGGGCTTGTGGGCTCTGAGATGATGTTTATACCCAGTGCTCTTTATAATAATCTTTTTGCATAGTAGGAGAAGCTTGTTGCTGCTACTGGACTTCTGGTTTTGCATACTATGTTAGAACATAGAAGAAGGGCTGGTAATCTTTCATATGCAGAGGCACTTACAAAAATGTGTCTTGCATACATGACTTTTTGATCCTACACTGATTTCATCAGACCTCAGATGTGTTTTTCATACAACACCTGGTAGAAGTTAATTTTTTATGGACATTGTCATGTTTTGTCTTCAGTCACAGATGACTTTCTGTTCCAGATTTCAAATAGGAGTCTACTGCATATGGAACTTCATGTAAACTGCAATTGAAATGTGGTCCCTGTGGAGGCGAAGAATTAGCTTAAGCTATGGAAATAATACAAAGGAACAGCCAAAACATCCATGTAACATTGGCAGATATGGCTCAGAATCAAAGGAAGCTGCGTCCTTTAGGAACAGCAGTTGGTGGTATGGTAGAACTTCCTGTGATGTATCAAATATTTGTGGGAGTCTGACTGTGAGGCAAAGAGAGCTGTTCGGATCAGCTGTACTGGCTGCATTTAACCTGCAGAAACAGTGGCATTTAGCATTAGCTGACTTGCGTTGCCACATTCAAGGAACATGTATGGACAGGTCTGACAGAGGTCCTGGTGGAGATAATAATTAGAGCTTCCACTGGTGGACTGGGAGCCAGGCTCTGTTTAGTCTCATATAGAGTGATGGAAGGCCTGCAGTCTCAGAGTGAGGTGTAGGAGAGTGGAGGCTGAGCACTGAAAAGACTATACTGGAGCAGCCCAAGGATGAGCTGAGAACAAGCCCATTAAACTATGTGGAAAATCCTAGACCTATTAATTCCTTTTCCCTTTTTTATCTCAGTAGATCTATACAAAGGTTATATATATTGTTACTAAATGGAGCTATAATGTGGGATTGAATACTGACCCACTGGTAACATGCCAAAGACATGTTATAAGATAGAGACGTGACCCCTGTGTTTTGGGGGGATGTTTTAGAAGGCATGGATGCAAGCTACTCTCTTCCAGGAACAAAACCTCTGCAAGTCCTGGCTTTCTTAAAAATTTTATTTTTCAGTATAGGTATAGCCGAAAAAGTCAAATGTGATGTGATGGATAATTTTATTCCATGCCTTTCATTGAAATGCTATTTGAAAAGGATTTTATGCAAAATTAATTTTGAGTTGTGTAGAAAAGGTTGTTATTCCTGCTCCTCAGAAACTGCCAAGACATGCAGAAAAGCTTTCAAAGGCCTCATCAACCTGGATTCCACCCTGCCTGAAACAGTTCTCTTGAAAAAAATGTTGTCACCACTATGAACTCCTTCCTAAATGTATGTACTTGCAGAATTAATCCAAGTGATCTGTGCAAATGGCATACTTACTTTGTCAGGATGATCAAAACGAACTATAAGAATCTCACTATTCCATTTTATCCTATAAGATGAAGATATGAGCATTACATAGAAAAGCAATCATAAAGTAATATTCTCATTTCAGAAGTTCAGTTCCCCAAACTGACTTTTCAGTTCTCAAAATATTTTGTTATTAATGTGGTAAATTTAATTAAATCTTTCTAGAATTTATATATTCTTTGAGTTCTGAATAAATACGTGAGACCAAATTGTGGAAGCTTTATGCATGCTGAGCAGCAATTAGCACAAAAAAGTAGTTACTTTTCCTTGAATGATGTTATCCTAAAACTAAAATACTGTTCAGTATGATTAAATTATCAGACTCTGCTGGAAGTAACTACCAGCTTGTGCTCTTCCTTTCTGTGAGGCATGGTACATTGCAACATTCCATATTTTTTCCTAATTAACTGAAAAATATTATCTAAAGGTGGATGACTGAAATTATTTATTTGCACACATTTTGTACTTACTTCCCTAATATCTCAGACTCTATATTGCTTTGTCAAGAGGAAACAAAATCCTTCAGAATGTATTTAAAGAAAAATCA
Organism: Poicephalus gulielmi; assembly: GCA_026283885.1. Lineage (NCBI taxonomy): Eukaryota > Metazoa > Chordata > Aves > Psittaciformes > Psittacidae > Poicephalus > Poicephalus gulielmi. The sequence goes on along the minus strand of JANEXQ010024217.1, from coordinate 9,935 downwards.
TACAGTACCTAATCCTCACTCAAAAAAGAGAGAGCTACATGAGAGTTCTTTAATTAAATTCTAGACTGCAACCGTATGAAATTCTGGTGATGGAAAAGGTCCTTTGTGTACATGAACTATGGTTTGTAGATGAGAATGATAAATACTGTTTTTAATAAATTGGTCCACTGAATAAATATCCTTGCTTTTTCTAGTGATTGCTTTATCACTCTGAACGTATAATTCCTAAAACTGTTTAGAACTGTTTTCTGTACATGGCAAAGATAATTTTTTTGTTCATTTGCTCTAAACAGATGCTCTAATGTTTGAAGTCTGTGCAATGAATCTAGTTTCAAGAGAAATACAATCCTGTAAAAAAAAGGCATATAAATGAAAGCGGATTTGCTTGTTTCTTTTTAAATGCCATACCTTTCCTTTGTTAGGTATGATGTGTTTCTGAATATATTTTCCCAATACTTTTTCACTTAATAACATCCTTGTTCACTCTTCCACTGTGTCTCTGGGTCCTAATGGCAATGGCCTCAGTTTGGTGTGCGTATGGGAGGAGTACAGGGAGTCATCAGTATCTCAAGTCCCTCGCTGGAAAGAAGCATAATATTGATGACAGCTATTTCCTTTTCCACCTTCTAGGATTCCGTCGTATTTGGTTTTATATATTTAATAACATGCTTTTAAACCTTGCTCTTGGTCTGTAAGTTACATCCAAATTTACTGTATGATGTGTTTACATATGTCAGTCTTTGTTGTTCTGTCATGCCTAAAACTTGCTCAGATCCTGATCTGCATCTCTTTAACCAACCATGAGTGTTTTCCTGGGGTCTCCAATGTCAGCCTCGGTCCTGTCTGCTATCAGTCCATGCCTGTGGATACTACACAGCCCGTGTCCCCAGTTCCCGGGGCTTTTACTGTCAGACCAGAACTTGTATTTCTCTACACAACATTAGTACATCAGTCATAAATACCTCATTATAAAAAGAGTAGCTGCTTACTACTACTCTTCATACAAAAACTCTGAACTATTCAGACAAAAAGTCTGAAATAAGTAAACTAATTCAGACACAGCCATTAGGGAAAACACACAAAAAAAAACCAAAAACAAAACAAAAACAAAAACAAAAACAAAAACAAACAAAAAAAACCAAAAAACAAAAAAAACCAAAAAGAATTATTTTTAGAAAAAGAAATAAATTAAAAAGAAAAAAATAGGGTATTGTGAGTTATTATATCAAAACAGAATACAGAAGACCTCTGTTCAGCTGCAGTGGATTAAGAATCTTCTTACCTCTGTAATCTCAAAGTAGCCTCTTTTTTCTGTATTTCCAGTGAGGATAGCAGGTTCAGCTCCCTTCACCAGGGGTAAAAAAACCCTACTTCATCTGTATCCTCTATGAGATCTTTAAGCACTCAGACTTTGGTTAAATTAAGAGCACATTACCTTCTTCTTACTATTATCTTCTTTGACTAAGAGGACTAAAGCATCTGTTTATGCACAACTATGGTAAATATGCATGTAAAAATTATTACTGTTATTATATTTTAAATATATATGGGTACCTGAATTTTTAATATATTTATTCACTGGCTGCAATTTCTTTGACCTAAACTGGGGGTCTGCAAAGCATCAGTTGAGCAAGTAATTTCTAGTATTTTACTTTGAAATGTTAGAGCCATGCTTGTTTCTGAATACAGTTATTCGTTATAATACAAGATATGTAACCTACATTCCCACAAGAAGAAAATAAATAAAATTTTTTTTAGAAATCTGTTCTTGATTCGTACTAGGAAAATTATTAGACAGAGTGGTCACATGGTAGGAGGTGTAGGGGTAGTGTAATGCTTGGCAGTAGTACCAAGTATTCCTGTAACTCCATTTTTATTCATAGCTTTAGATTATGTGGACAGAAGTGTTCTTCAATAGAACTCATGTTTCTCCCATGAAAATAGAAGCTGCTTTATTTTTTTTTTTAATTATGACAAAATTACACCTGTTGTTATTTTCAGCTGGTAAAGGGGATTAGTGATTATGAGTTTGTTATAAACATGTTCAAGGTCTAGTTAAAAAAATCAAAATAATATTAAACCCCACAATATTTTCAGGTTTTGGTTTGTACTTATACTGGTTCTCACAACTGAGAATACAAACAGAATATGTATTATGTCTAAGACTGGATCACGCTGGTGTGGTAGTATGCTAATGAGTTAGATGCACCAAGTAATAATGTTGTAATTTGTGGTTGTTTTTCTTGTACCAATATGCTTGGAGCCTATAAACTTATAAACTTAAAGAGATATATATGATTCCTTTTTCTTTCCTTTTTTAATTTTTTTTAGCAGAAACAGAAACAACAGAGGAAATGTATACATAAATCTTGTTTACTTAGTCTTTCTTTTATTTAGTGATTACATAATAAACTTTAGTTTTCTCAAGCAATCCATTTCTAATTTATACATTGACTGACTTACTGTAAAACTTGCATAAACTGGGCCTTCAGAAACAACTGAAGGTAGGAATGTAGTGAGTTAATCACCCAATTCTAGTGCACTGGTTCAGTAAGAAACACAGAGATATTTTCAGCAGGAGTAAGGCAAGCGAATAGCTAAGGCAGAATCATCTGTGGAGCAGAGGGAGTGCATTGATGGTAATGTGATAACAGATGAAAATTGGGGAACTGAGCTGGGAAGGTCTTGAAAATGAGAACAAGACTTTAATATAATGAAAGAGTGAGAATTTCCTTAATAGAATGTTAGTTGGGCTAAAGGAACATGATAATGAAAAGTCTCATTTTAACCAATTTTTTTTAAGAAGTAGATGACAAAGTGCTGTGTGAAAGACTTCAGTACTATTAGCGCTGAGAAGTAAAGCTAATTCCAGGCTATATGTCTACTTGTAATACACGGGCCAGGAACACTGCTGTTTCTGGGGCCAAACAGCATGCACAGTGCCCATTCAAGGCCCTTTCCTGTGTCCCCCACCCTCAACCTGAATGATTCTCCTGATGTTGCCTATAAGCAACAGTCTCTTGTACAAGCTATTCTTTGAACTGTGCCCCTGAATTGTCTGGGAGCAGGCTGCTACTCTAAGACACAATCATGTCAATTAATCAGAACACTGAAATTGTGCCTGAGCATAAACCTATTTTGGAGTGCTGTTTAGTTTTACTGGTTATAAGCACAGCTTCTAAGACCACCAGCGGCATTTGAAGAAGGATTAGTTTGGTGGTCCCCTAAGCCCCACTGCAGCGCTGTATCTCCCATGTTCCAGTAATGATTCTCAGTCATTTGACAGCTAGGTCATTTATGAAAAACTAGCTTCAGCTCCTCACTCACGTGCTGGTTTAGGGTGGTTGCTATCTCCTTGTTTTTCTGTTGCTCGGTGGCAGCAGCTTTCATGGCTTGATTCTGGGAGCATACTGAGGAAAATGAGGTGCTGGCCTTAACAAACCAGTTCAAATCCCCCTGGGCATTGTATCTCCACTGGCAATGGGCTGGTACATAGTGAGCTGCTCCAATGTATCACAGGATAGTTGTTTTGATTCCTAGCAGAATGTAAAAATTCATTATTGCAGGGTTACACCTAATTTTGCTCATGAATTCTGTTTGTGCTAACTTTTCTTAACAGGGGTGCAATAGATACTATTTGCAGACAAAAAAGATAATAGTGAAATTCCTAGTTTCACTGAAGTTAATTACAGTTTTGCCACTGAATGCGTTAGGACTTCAATTTGTTTTCCTGTGATTGAATCATTTCCAGAATCAGAGATACTGACAGCAGAAACTCAATAAAATGTAGAAGCCGTTTTCAACAAAGCTAAGTGTTTTCTGTATTATTAATGCATCATGTGCTATCTCTACAGCTGTAAGCTTGAAACTGTATATTCACTTTTAATAAAACTGTATATTCACTTTTAATAAAATTCTGCTGATAATAATGAAACAGCCTCTTACTCAAGGTGTAGTAATGAGAAATTAGGCTGTTTAGAACAGGACTTTTTGCTTAAAAGAAAAACACTTCTCAGAACAGGACATGCAGATTAAACCTTCAGTTCTATGTCCACTTCATGGCTCCATAAAATGAGAATCACCTTGGAAAACAAATTAATTTTAATGAATATTGTGGGAAAATGCATTTAAAGTAGCTGCAGTAAGATAAGAAAATTTGGTTCTTTCATCCTTAGGTAATCAGTAAGGGCTATGGACCACATTTGATTGAAAATGGACATTATGCAGATGGCAAATCAGGGCTACACTTCTGGAATCACTATTAACAAGACACTTATCCCAATTTTCTTAATTGGAAGTGAATAAAGATAGCACAAAATAGTTAATTCTGTATTTTCTTTGTTGCAAGCACCTACATTGTTTTCCTCCCTCCCAGGTGTTTTGCATTGCATTGCCTGCCTCCGTACTGAGATTATTTTTTGCTGCATAGCCATATTAATGGTCAGAGTTGGGCAGTGTCTTCTGTAAGAAACCAAAGCTATCTTGAGTTTGGAAGTCAGGATTTAGAAAGCCATTAGGGAAGAATCTTAAAAATAACTTAAAAAAACAAGTCCTGCTGAAAAGTTATGTAAGCATGCTGGGAAATTGCCTCTTTATCAATTATGCTTAAGCATTTTAATAACATTTCACACTGCTTGTGATTGCACACAGAAGAAGAAACATGAGCTGGCTGTTGAAAAGAGGTAAATCAACTGGAAGTGTAAATCAGTCAGGTAATTAAAATGCTGATTTACAGTAGCACTCTATACAATGATAGAGGCTCTCCTGCCATGCACTTAACCTTGGTGACAAGGTCAGTTTTCTACTTTCTGAAGCACCTAAAATGTTTTTATTTTGATAATGATTGTGAATGTCAGCCATAACATTCTTGGTTTCCTATGCTTTTCTGTCTTTAATTGGTACAGAAAATATTAATCGATTTATTCACCTGCTTGAACAGTGCCTGGTGCCATTGGTTCACAGTAGCATATCAAAATTATTTAAAAACAGTTGGGAGATAGAACACAGGACCTAAGAAAAACCTGCGCTTTCTGGAATAGCAACTGGATGCTGTGTAGAATGTGGGTGAGCGCACCAAGTTGCACCAGACAACATAATACTGCTGTCAAATACCTTGTTTAAACCAATCATAACCTAGTTCGGAAATAGCAAAATATGAGTTATTAGCACTAATTCTCTTTCAACCACTTTTTTTTTAGGCACATTTGAGTATTTGAATTAATAATTATTTTAACAAAAATGATCTGTTTTTTTCTCAAGCAATTTTCTTAGTGTGGATGAAAATATTGTTGATTGAAATAGTATCATAGAATAGTTAGCTTTTATTTCAAATTGTATGCCATTCTCATATTACCTAGCCTCAAATAAAAACAAATAGCTATGTTTCTCTTTCCTTGTCTATTGAAAATGAGCATTCTATGCTCCAACACCACCTCACCAAGTGACAATTTGGAAAGTTTATTTTATAATACCTCTATCTGTGGCTCTGAATTTTGGGATCAAGTTTGGCTGAAATTCCTTATGTAGCAAAACCTCACTGAACCTTTTTTGGGAGATTTAATCAATATTTTTCCCATAGTTTACATACTTAATTTCATGAACGTCCTCTGGCTTTTACGTGTATCCTAGCTCATTGTAGTGTTTTCTTATCCTGTAACTTTTATCTTGGATCTCAGATTCAGCTTTACTCTTATGTATAAATTAATCCTGAAGAAATCTTTGATGGTATGCTCGTATCTCCATTTAAATTACTATCACTCTTTCATACAAGCTTTTAAAAAATCTATAGGTTTTGGTTGTGAGAATTTTTCCTTCCTGCATCTCTTGCAATTGTTATTTATTGCACTATCTTCTATCAACATTCCTTCCATTTCCATCAGAATGTTGTCTTCTAGTGAAAACTTTCCCTTAGCTTTCTTTTCCGAAGTAAATAAGTTCTTTTCACCTTATTCTTGTTTTCATTCTGCTTCTAAATAGATAGTATATCTCTGGTATGCCCCTGCCTTTCTGGTTTTTTTTAGTTCACTTTTTTTTCTGTTGTGGATCTCTTCATCAGGATGGTACTCATGGGTGGACTTTTGTTGACCTAAACACTTATTATCAGACTATGCAGGATATGGCTATTCAAGGAAATACACTTCTCTGCATAGATAAAAATAATTTTCTAATGCCATTTCTAATTGAAGTGTTCCTGGATTATTTTTTTGTTGTTGTTCTTGGCTGACATGTCCAGATGACAATATGCCTTTTGAGGAGAACTCCATAGTCATTCACACAAGTGTGAAGATAATATCCCTCATCAGGAGCAGTACCTTGGAGAAAGGGAATGCATAGATTAACTACAGATTACCATACCACTGCATAAGATCAAGCTATAGTTTGCTCACACAAATATTTTACTGACTTTCAAGTTAACTTAAGGCTTATTTTTTTGCATCACTTTAAGATAACCAAACACTGACATAATAATTTCTACTTACTTAGGAGGCGGCATAAATGCAGCACTTGGAATTGGTAGTTCAACGCAAGAAAATGCACCTGATATCACATCTTTTCCCTTTAATACTCTTTATGTCATCTCTGTGCTACTTAATAGATGACCTTTCTTGAGTGTTGTTTCTATAGCTGGCTTTGTTGGCATTAGAGGTCTTTGCCCTGCTGTTCTCAGTTACAGTCCAGTTAAGGATTTTGGCCAGTATATGTGAATCATTTTTTAAAAAATAAGCACTAGTTAAAAAGCAGACAACGAAGTTGTAGTGGAATAAGTAAAAGAACTAAAAATAGCTTCAGAAAGTTTGGTCAATGCATTTATCATGCCATAATTTTCCTTCTGTTGCACATGCCCAGACTTCCATAATCTCTTTCTAGTATTCTTCATGAACAAGCTTTTACTTCTTTCTGACTGTTTTCTGACTTTTTTTTGAAGTTGCATTAAGTAATTTTGTCAAACACTAATACTGATCTGAAAGCTTTATGCACTGCAGATTTATAAGACACATTTGTATTAGCTACAAAGGAGAAAAATGCTTCCAACCCACATTATCATCATGTTTGTTTTCCTTTTAACTGAACTGATGAGATGGTAATGCAGGCTAAATGCCTTCTTTAATTCTGAGTGTGGTATTTTTTTCGTCAGTAGTAATGTTAAAAAATAGATCAAGGATTAGCAAGTTCTGTGTTTCAGTTTTGCTTTTAAAATATCATACAAACATTTAAATGTTTAAAATCTGCACACTCTGGTGAGTAAATGTATGCTATTTTCAGAAAGGTAGAGAAGAAAGGGTATCCATGGACTGAGTGGCAATTCACCCTATTTACCCCACAACCATGAAACAAGGATAGTTCTTTCATCCTTAATAGATGATATTTCTCGTAACCTCTACGAAGGTTTGAAAGACATTTAATCCAGCCCACAATTTACTCTTGTCATAGGTTCCTGTTCTACATTGCCTAGTTGCCATTTAGGTTTTTACCATAGTATTCAGAGTTCTAGTCATGCATACCCATTTTTTTCCTGCCAACAGACACATTTGAATGAAATAGTGGAGTTCTACTGCATAATTTCTGTGTGATTTATTTTTTGTAAAAAAGAAAAAGAGACAGACATAAAAGCAAGTCACATGCTGAGAACTCATTCTTTTGTCTTATGGTGCATCTTTGTATATTATGTCTCTGAACCTGAAGTTTTCTTTGGTTTGGGTTTGGGTTTGGTTTTTTTGTTTGTTTTTCTGTTTATTTGTTTTTTGGTTTTTAGAGGGTTTTATTTTGTTTTGTTTTGTTTTTTTCCTGAGGTAGGAAAATGAAAAAAAAAAAAGGAAGACTGGATTAAACTTCTGCATTTTAATTCTGAGTTGGATTAAAAAATTGACTGGTTTGGAATTCTTCGCTTTTTTTTTTCCTAAACTTTTAAAGGGCTCAAAAGAAAACACTTGTTTTGCCCAGTTTGGCAGTCTGCATTTGAATCAGTTTCCAAAATGTGGATGTCATCTGTGGAGGCTATGGATCTGCTCTGCTCCTAATTGTCATTCCAGGAGGGCATGGTGAATCCTGAGGCTCACCTGCAAAAGTTACATATCTATATTAGGCACACTCTGACATCTAGTGGAAGGTGTCCCTGCCCATGGCAACGGAGTTTGGAACTAGGTGATCTTTAAGGAGCCTTCCAGCTCAAACCATTCTGTTATTCCGCAGTTCTATGATCTCAAATAGCCCAAGACACTTATCTTTAGGAAAGTAATTGAGCTGCTGATCTCCATAAGTAGTTGAGTCTTCAACACCAAACTCATGTAGACACCTACCAGACCTTGATATTACTTCTAACCTATGATACTACGTAATGAAACATACTTTTTCAGGTGTCTCAAACTTTTATTGAATCCTATTTTCTTACTCCCATGAAGTAATACCTGAGTTACTAGTTCAACAAAGCAATTAGACATATATCTAAGTTAATCTTGCTTACTAATGCATTTATTCATATGCCATTCAGAAAATATGTGCCTAGAGCTAAGCACTTAGAAACTTTGCCAGATGTAGTTAGACTGTGCATGTAATTTTGTGAAACAAATGGAATAATTTGTGTGATAAATACTGCAAAAATTGAGCAAGGGTATCCACACTGCTACCTTGAGAAAAAAAAAAACAAACCCAAACCCAAAACCCCCAAAACCTGGGACAAACCCTTTTTATGTTCAACTTGACTTAAAAGGCCATATTCCTCTGAAAACCATCCCCCTTTTTATAGCAAAAAGATATAGTCCATATTTAAATGTGATCCTGCCACCAGGTTTCTTGTGTAACAGCAAAAAGTTGCATTCAAAGGCAGATCATTATGCAGATCTGAAAAGGCTATATGGCTTTTCTGTCTTTTCACAGCAGGAGGATAATGTTCAACTCATCAACAGTCCACCAAGGCCAAGGATTTATAGTCCTAATGCCTCAAATGACCTTATTTCATGTTATACGCCGCTTCATTTTTAGTGCTTTTCCTAAAAAATCTGAGGAAAACATTATATTATGTACACTTCTTAATGCTACTGAATTTCATATGCTTGGCTTAAGAACAAACCTTGACACATATGTTATCATATTAGAAGTTAATAGCTATGCTAAGCTCAATGGTGAACATACCTCTTCTTCAAGAAAAAGAATAAACTAATTTTACACAAAACATAAACCAGACATTACTAGCATTCTTTGAACATTAAAATGTTACATACACTTGTTCTAGTTCAGTCTGCTAGAGAAAGGAAAATCAAGAGCACCCACCTACTACTGAGCAGTTTACTTATTTACTAGCTTATATGAAACGTGTCTTTGTGAATTGACATGTTTTCATATCTTTCTTTGGTAAACACATAGTTTATTAAACTTGATACAGTGTGATGAAGGACATATTTAAGACAGAATGTTTCAAGGAATGGAGCAGTTTGACATATGTCTTAATGAGATAAGAGTGATGGTATATTGAAAACGTGGGATCTGAGCATGACGTGAATGGTATGGAATAAGGGGTGGATACTGTCCTGGGTTCAGCAGTAGCAGTAATTTTTCTCCTTCTTAGTAGATGGTGCAGTGCTGTGTTTTTGACTTTCAGCCTGGGAACAGCGCTGATAACACCGATGTTTTGAGTTGCTGCTCAGTAATGTTTACTCTGACCAAGGACTTTCTGAGTTTCATGCTCTGCCAGGGAGGAGGGGAAGCTGGAAGGAAGCAGGGACAGGACACCTGATCCAAACTAACCAAAGAGGTATTCCATAGCACAGCATGTCATGCCCAGTACATAAACTGGGGACAGTCACTCGGAAGGGCTAGATCACTGCTCAGGTCAGGCTGAGTACTGGTCAGCGAATGGTGAGCGGTTGTATTCTCTTCCCTTGTTATTTCCCTTATCATTATTATTATTGGTGGTAGTAGCAGTGGTTTGTGTTATACCT
>JANEXQ010024214.1:12683-44030 GCA_026283885.1 Poicephalus gulielmi | reverse complement strand
TGAACAGTGTTGTCAGACCAATCAGAAGTTGTTATGATGCTCGTGCTTGTTCATTTGTTATATAAGCAGTGTGTTAAGAGGCAATAAACGGCATTCGCTGGATCATATTGGTCAGCTCAGCGGTGTCCGTGACTCCCACGTCGCGACATTTACCCATTATTTTCAGTTGTACTTTAGTATCTCGGTTGATATTTGTTTTCTTTCTGGAGAATCAAATTTGCATATTTCATATATTAACAATTTTTTTATATTTCTGAAATGAAGTCCCTGAAAACGTCTCTACTTTTCTATTACATATATAAATATTAGATAAGAAACTCTAGTTTAGATTAGGATCTTAAAGGTTTTTTTATTTTCAAACTGAATAATAAGGGTCTCAAGCAAAATTTACCTTTCAATAGGAAGCTGAGACTTCTGACTTCACTCAGAAATCAGCATGTCTTTGATCAGAATGTACAGTTAACAATCCTCCACTGCTATCCAAAGCTATTCCCACACAGTTCTGAGCCATAAAGTTCACTAGTCACAAGGGCAGCCTAGCACATCATAGGGAGGGGTTATATGTGCTCAGAATAAAGCGCTAGATAAACCATGAAAGACTATCATCCTCTAAAGTTCTCTGAAAATACTGTCATCTGCTTAAATGCACTTCATAGTTGATGAAGTATTTAGTTTATTGACATTTTTTGCCCAGAACACTGCATGGGGTGCGTAATTTTTTTCTTTCTCTACTTTTCTGCCAACTGAAACTATACCTTTAGCATTTTAGTAAGCCAAAATAATTTCTGTGGCCAGAGCTGCCATAAAAGGAAAATTCACAGTAGAAACTCAATTCATGTAGGGCTACATGCTATTCAGTATTTAGTAATAAAATGCAAGTGCATAGGAATTCTTCTAAAACAGTTAATTCTGCATCCTGCTAGGGAAATGCTATGAATAATGTTTATTTTATGGCAAAGAACGTAGCAAATATTTCTTCTGTTTTCATAGGGTGGATACTGAAATGGAAATGTGCTGATAAAACATAATTGGAAGACATTGAATGATATAGATAGAAATGTATGATCGAGAATGACATAGCTATGGTTTGATAATAAGGATTAAGAGCAAGGATTTCTGTACAAACTGGGGTGCTTTTGAAGAAATGTTAGAAAGATGAGGGCTTACTTAATGTTACAAGGTAAGTCTAGGTCACTATTGTGATGTGACTTGGGAAAAAAAGACAAATGCCAAAGAAGCAAGCGCAGAAAAGAAGGGCAAATGCAAAATCTTTACGGCTGAAATCAGGAAAATAGTAATTCTTTTGTAAAAAATGTTGTTGGACTCATCCAGAGTGCTGTGAGCAATTCTGTTTGGAACAACATACTTGAACTACAAACACAAACAATGTGTAGAAGGATTGGGGAAACAGAGACCCTCTCCAACATGAAGGTGATATGGGACTTTGATAAACTGAAAACTGAAAGGAGATGTTTATCTTTTAAAGGCACATGAAGGTAGGTAAAGATTACTGAAGTAGAATGACTGTTCAAACTGAAGGTCAATGTTAGTGGAAGAAACAGGTGATAACTGGCCACGATTCAAACACACATTTGGAACTAGATGAAAGTTTATATCTCTCAGAAGAATTCTGTTTTGAAATAGCCTTTTTGTACTGGCAGAAGGTAACTGAATTAAGACTTAGTACCTTTGCACCTGATGCATTTATGGATGAACTGCAGTAAAGTGACCTCTGTAACATCAGAAAATGAGACTGATTTGCTTGGGAAAAAGTTCCTGCCTCAAGTCCTGCCTTTACAAGCAGCGTCTCTTAGCTTAGACTAATCCTTGACTCTCCTGTCAGTCTTGACATGCATGGTTAGACACCAAAAAAAATGAACATTTTCTTCATTTGCTTGATTTGGATGCTTTGACAAACGCATTATCTAGTAGATCTGCATCTCACAGAAATTTCTGGTGGATATTTGATTGCGAGGGCAACTGCTGCAAAATCTCTAATATTGCAATTGCCAAATGTATATTAGTATAATTTTGATAGATTTTCCAAGGTTAACCAGAAATGATTTTGAGGTTTGGGGCTGATGATGCTGCGACTTATATTAAAGACAAATGTCAGTAATAGAGTTTTTGCAAGCAATTTTCAGTCCAGGCACTGGGCACAAAAGCCTGGCAGAAGATTTGACTGCATGTGATGACTTTGCATTACAAACCTCAGGTTAAGCTTAATGGTTTAGACAAGTCAGGGAATAGTAATGGAAGACCAGTGCAGCCTAGAGCTGTGGGGAGCTTCTGCCTTTTGTAGAAACTTAAAGTGAAGACATGGAAAAACAATAAAATCCTGAATAAAAAAAAAACAAAACAGAAAGTACACAGAAGGTAGAAGCATGGACAGGCTTCCCAGAAGGAATATAAAGGCATTGCGCCAGTGTATTGGAATGGGGTAAAGAAAGTCAAAGTTCAGCTAGCATAGAAATAAGCCACCATTGTGAAAGGCAGCAAGGTGGACGACTGTAATAACAGAGGATGAGGGCTGGGGCACCCAGTGTTCTCTTTGCTCACTGGTAAGACCTGCCAGCTCTCTGGGCTGTCACAGAACCTGAAATATTGCAGCATTGCACCTTATGGAGGAAGAGAGGCTGAAGGAATACATAAGCCACTATTGGGTATAGCTGAGGGGCTACAGGGTCTCTGCGAGGAGTGGCCAGGGCTGCCCTGATTCCACACAGCTGATTCCAGCCAGATCCAAGAGACCCAGTGCAGGGCATGGCTGAGCCCCTCAGGCATGATGGTGGAGCTTCAGGGGAAGGCCGTGTAAGGTACGGCAGAAAATGCCGGAGGGAGGGATGAGGGACCAGAGTGAGAAGCAGCACGAGGAACACCAAAAGAGAGTTTTATACTCACTGTGGCCTGTGGAAACCCATGCTAGAAGACAGGCATATTTCTGACAGAATTGCAAATCCTGAGCAGACTCCATGATGAAGCAGGGGAAAAGTGTGATTAGAAAGGAGCAGCAAAGAGAAACAGCTTTGTAATGGTGGTACCCAGTGCCCTGCAACCCCCACCCAGCATCTCCTTGCCTCACCGAAGAAGCTGGGTATAACTTGTAGTGATAACAAAGGGGAAGGAGAGGACTGGAGTGAAGAAATGAAGTCGAGCCTGGGAAAAGAAGGGAAAACCTTTTTCCCTAAGTGTGTAAATATTTTCCCTACATATGTGTGAAACTAGGTTTCCCTTCCAGGGCTACAAGACAGGCCCTAATATGTTTGCTGTAAAGTTCATGTGGTGAATGTGGTGTTGGGGAAGTGAGGAGGCTGAGAGCTAAGTGATCCCACACCTCTGGAGGTCAAGCGCAGGGCATCTCTGCATGGCCCTGTGGAAGGAGAGGAAGGAGCCAGCAGCTGCCTGTCCTCAGCAAGGGAGGACAAGGAGAAGAGAAGGGAAGGTGCTTCCGAGAGCTGCTGGGGTGCAAGGTGAAGGGGTAAAGTGGGGCAGGTAAATATCCACAGCAGAAGGCTGCAGTATGTTAGAGACACGCAATCTCCCTCAGGTGTCCTGTTCTTTCCATCTTGCATGCTTTTCTGCCAGTGCGAAATGCAATGTGTGATAATGCGACAGCAATGTTTTTGGAGTAGAGCATGATCAGCAGCAGTTGGGAAGTGTCTCTGTACTTTGCTGAATGGTGTGGCTCACTCCAAGCTCAGAGCTGCTCAGTGTTGACTTCATTCCAGAAAAAAATCCACTTGTCTTTAAACATGAGTCATTGAATTCAGTGAGGTTCAATACACTCCAGCAAACCATATGGTCATGCACATAAAGCTGTATAATGCAGCATCCTATGGTGTTTTCAACATGTTCAGTAATTGAAAATAGAGCTACTAAAGAAATTATCAGGCTTGTGAACACTGATATTTTGGGGGTAGAAAAGGATGAGATACACAGGAAAGATATTCATTTTCGGGTCTGCTAGTATGTTTTTACATCTTTATGCTCTCTGCAGGGTCTTTTCTTAATCAGTGTGTGGTCCTAACTACCAGCATTGCTGATGCAATGGTTTCACTCTGTTCTGAGAAGAAATTGAGTAAAAGCCCAGTGAAAAACCCAATTTTGAACTAGGTCTTTTAAAACACAGCAGCTAATCTTTCTGCATAATATCTCTTGTTTGGCCTTCCTGAGAAAATTATATATTCACATTTGTTATTTCCACTTTTTGTTGCTTTGACAAATGCACAATATTTTTGCTAGAAAATAGCTTTTTGAGAATTTTAGTGCATGTGAGAATGGAGAAAAGTTCCCTTTTTGGCTTTATTTAAAAAGTTGTATGTTATATGAATAGGCAAAATAATAATGCTATTCTTTCTATTCCTTTTCAGTCCTCTACTGTTGCTTATTTTGCATGTGCCTGTGGGGCTTTTTTGTCTCTGTTGGAGAGGCAAGAATTTGGAAAGAGAAAAGCAAGCTTTCTCTAAACAAAGAAGATAAAATTTTTTTGAAAAAAAAAATTGTTAAGGGAAAGAAATGTAAATATCTAATCTACTTCTGACCTGCCTGCCTCCTACTGAATTTCAGTGCAAGTTAGGGGAATTCAGTGTTCTGTGTAGAACTGCATATCAGCACACTGCACCACTTTTCCCTTGACAAAAGATAAAGATAAACAAGATAAAAAAGAGAAAGATAAACAAAACTTTTTTTTCCCACAACTAAACAAATAGGCAAAAAGGCTTTGCCCGTTCTGGTCTGGCTGTTGGATGGGTGGGTTGTTTCATCCTCTGGAGCACAAACTGATGGTTGTTTTTATACAACAAGATATCGTCTTACTTGGCTCTGAGGATTTTTATTTTCCTATTGCAACATTTTCCTAAATGTTATTCTTTTTTGAGCTATTACATTATATATATATATATATGATTAGAGTCATCTCTGATGTTTATCCATTTTAACCCTTCTATTATCAACTTCCACCTTTTCTCTACATGCTTATATTTTAAATTTATAAGACTTCCTTATTAAAAAAAAAAAAGTGTTGCTGTAGTGTGAGGTGCCCGTGCCCCAGCCAATGCAGGGGGGTTGGAACTAGATGATCTTAAAGTCCTTTCCAACCCAAACCATTCTATGATTCTATGATTTGATTATTTTTTACTTGTGAAACAAATAGTGTGAGTTTATGGAGAACTGTGGATTTTTATTAGATTAGCAGATATGTCCTCACAGCCAGCTTACTATCAGAGAGGAAATCTCACCTGCACTTTAGAGTGTGGGAAAGGCCTACTAGCTCAAGCTCCAATTGTAATTTGTCTATGGTTGGCACTTTTTGAGGATAATAGCAGAAACCTGAGTTAATTCTTTGCGAGAACACTAATATGCTTATTAGTTCCCTTGATGTCAGTGCTGTAATTCTCCAGTCATCATGGAATTCTTTCATTTAGTCAGGTCCTATATTTCTAAAGCACCGAGCAAGCAAAAGATTAAAAAAAAAAAAAAAAAAAAAAGAAAGGAGGCTTCATCAAAAGTGAAATTTCTCCTCCTCCTTCCCAAGGCCTGAGTGTCTTTTTCTTTTGAAGGTCACATTTAAAATAGCTCACTTGGATATTATTAAAAAATGCATCAACTTAGTCTGTTTGCATTGCTTTTGATTTCCTTTTTTTTTTTGTTACTTTGCTCTCCTCCCTTTTAGTGAAAAGAAAAGGTAAAATTAGGAAATAGGTGATAAAGGAAAGACATGTAGAGTTTTATAGACATTGCACAAGGCTGTAATGCAAATGAAAGCAGCAGATTCTGATTTTTCTGTAGTTAAAATTTTAAGTAATATCTTTTCCAGTTAGCTATCTAATGTTTCAAAGTTAATTGGTCTTAAAGATTGGCACAGGTTGCTGCTGTATAGTCAAGTTCTAGTCAAAACTATCAGCATACTCTCTCTTTCATTCCATTATATTTGGTATCGAATGGCAAAAAAGTCAGAGCTTAGACATATCTATGGATTACTTTTCCTGCATTTTGGGAGTTACTTGATTCTGATTTTCTCATCTGTTTTTATCTTTCTCCCCCTCCCTTCTACCATTGGTATTCAAGGCTTTAATCAAATACTTACTGTTACTTTAATGCAATTAGTATTTAATAGATTTAGGCTTCAGTTAAATACCTCTCAGTTATCTGAACTCAGTGATTTGGAGAAGTGCTGTAGTAGAACTTTTGATACTGAAGGCTTAGAGAAAACTGCAGGGCTCAACATCTCTGAAATGGTGCTGCTCAGTGTGGAAAATTGCAGCTTGCTTTCCCTTAGCAGAAAAATGCCTCTCTAATTTGAATAATTATATTCACTTTGTCTTAAAGCAGTTGTGTTTCATATAAGATAATACATGGAAAAGGTCAGATCATTACTCCGACTCAATTGTTCAGTTGAACTAGAAATTTCCAAAGGGAATTAGAAAGAAAGCTGTGTCTGGGGAGAGAAAGTAGGAAATCAGAAACAAATTTTTCCTGTCGTAGGTCTGCTTTGTATCCTCCTCCTCATGTTAATAGCACATGGCTTCATCTATTGTCAGCTACTGAATTTTTTTATAGACGAGGGGACTGTTCTGAAGTTTGTGAAACAAAGTGATGGATCACTGACTTAGAAAGCTTGGGGTCCAGCTTATGATAAGAATTTGTGATCTCTCTTAGGATAAAATTTTTTTCTCAGAAATACAGTCTGAAGATTTTCTGAGGATGTCAGATACTCTGTGCACCTTGCAGTAAAGGAGAAGAACCAAAGGTCAGTTACTCTGCATTTACCACAAAAAGCAAACCCCTGGGCATGACGGTCCACCCTGTCTGATATTGCAGTACTTTTTAACCATGCTTCTGCCCCACAGTCCCAGTCACATTCAGCCGTGTGGGAAGCAGAGTTTGTCAGCAAAAGACTAAACAAAAGAAAAGGGACGAGGGAATACAGGAGTTAAATTGAGTGCAAAATAGAAGGAAATACAAACATTTTTCCACATTGTGTATACATTTAGGCTGAGTATTTCAGCAAGAATATATTAACCATTTCAGAGTAATGAAATTTGGGGAAAACCATATTGCTTGCCAATATTTTTACAGCCCTTTAATTGCAAAGTTCTAGCAGACCTATGGGCTAATCATGAGGCGCAACATTCGGGATGTAGGTTGGTTTTATAATGAAGATAAGCCTTTTTCTAATTTTTTTAAAAAAGCTGCCCCAGTTTGGTGAAATTACGCAGCTTTGGAATAATATTTATTTGCCCGTGTTCTTTAGAGGTGTGAAAAGTATGGGTATGATTCGTGTCAGGATGAACTGTATTGTGATCATTGTGCTGTGTATGGGTCTGGAAGGATTGATGACTACTGCAACTTGTATTATAGTTATGATGAATGTTAAGAGTCCATTATAACCTGTATTATAGCTATGTTAAGTGTTAAAATCGAGTTAAGAATATTTAGGGGAGGAAGGTGGACAGGCCTGCTTCACACTTGAAACAATGTAGCCACTCCTTAGAAAGCCCGGGAAAGAGACCGCCCCTTAGAAAAGCCAGCCAAAAGATAAGACCCCGGCAACTGCGAGGAGCCAATAGGAGAAGGACCCATACCCCAGCAACCCGGAACAGCTGCCTGGGAGACGGGGATTGGTTGGGGATGCTGGGGCAAGCACATAAAAGGCGCGGCTTCAGGGATTTCTGTGTGCGATGTGGCGAGATAAGGGGGGGATTCTTTGTCCACGCATCCGGTGCTGTTTTGCTCATTGCTTCTCAGCCTAAATTAACTTTTAATAAAGTTAATTGGGTTTTGGTTTAGTGAGAAATAGATTCGGCTGTCTTTTTATAACAGAGGCTAATGTATACATGGTGGGTAAATGCATTAGAATTCATATGCAGAGGTCTTTTGTTATACTAAGCATGATGGGTCTGAAAATTTTCTAGGGTGAAACTTTTCTTTATTTCCAAAGCTGTGGTGTGACTGAACAGAGAAATACAAAGCAAGGAGTTTTCTTTTCATTTTTCTCTTTTTCATTTCTTTCTTTTATCCCTTTCCATTTGCAGGAATGAGGACGTTCTAACCCAAATATTGATATAGGGACAATTAGTGGTTTAGGTCAGAACAAGAGCCTGTCATGTAGCTAGGAAGAGCAGGAGCCACTTTGTGCAGGCTTTATTTGGAAGAATGTGGGAATTGGGTAAAGAAACAGAGGGTGAGATAAGCTTGCTGTGCTGTGAGAGTGGAAGGATTGAGGACTCTGTGATGGTACAGAGAAACTTAAGTTTGAATGTAAATTTGGAGGCAGTAGAACGGGGTGCATTTGAAAGCCCTAAGGAAGAAGCTGAGACTGAATAAATTTTAAGAATGACTAGGATTCAGATCCTAAAATAGAACAAGAAAGAGTGATGAGATGCAGGATAAAACAAGGGACTAGATTGGTAAAAAGGGGAAATAGATGATTTCAAATACAGGCAATTTGGGGATGGGAAGCAAGTACAGCAGGTGCTGAAAGCATGGCAATACGGCTACGTCAGAGATTGGGAAGGTAAGGGGAGAAAATGAAGTCAGGGAAGAAAACAAGGTGTATGTGTGAGCCCTACAGACAGTTTTGTTGACCTTGTTGATGAGCCTGTGAAGAGTGGTACCCTTATTTGTTAACTGTGGAAGAGTTAACTCTCTGCTCCCATGTAATTTTTCTGCACCCTTGCAGAAGTTAGCATGGCTTTTTAAAGCGATTGTGTAGGCAAAATGGGTAAAAGAGTGTAGTAACTGTTGTGTCACGCTGGGTAATATCCTGGGTCAGCCTGATGAGTATGATAAATGTTGTCTCCAATTTCTGTGCACTATGTTCTTATATTGGTATTTCTTCAACATAGAAATAGAGGTAACACAGCCTGTGATGTAATGAGGCATTATTAAATCTGCAAATATATTATCCGTGGAGCTTGTTTCCATAATTCTCTGAAAAATGCAATGCCATTCCTTTCTTCCCCGCAGTTGTGTTTATGTTTTCATTATACACATTCATGGGTCTTAACAAATGAGAGCAGATATAGGATGTCAGCTGTACCTGCCTGTGCTTCTTGGTTTTTAATGGAACAAATGTAATGACCGTAATTACGTGAACTGTAGTCAAAACTGAAAACACTGTTCTGAGAGCACTTTCAGCTTTTATTTTAAATGTACTGTACTGTTTTCTGGAAAAAGAAATCCCTATTGAGGGTAGGGATTCAAAGAGTTAGTCAAACTCATCAATCTTTATATATGCAGCACTGTCTTCGAAGAAGTTTGCTCAACTTATTCTCAATAGCAGAGAGATATAAGTGCTCTGCTGACTTTCTATTATCTCCAGTTTTGAAAGAGAGAGCTTGAATTCCTGCAATTCTAATTTAAAGCCTTGTGGGAAATTCCTCCTGTGGCTCTTTCTTCCTGTTTGAAACTTATTCCCAAATTACAACACTTTCACATCATTAACAAAAAAAATCTACTTGTACAGACTTCTTTTATGCTTTATGTGCCCTTTAAGCATATTTATGGGGCTATTCCCCCTTAGGTGCGCATGCAACTCCCATTAACTTTAACGGGGTTTTAGGCCTGTGCATGAAGGAATGAATATAGAGTTACTGTGTCTGGAGGACTGAGCACCAGTCCCTTATTCAGCTGAGATTTCATTAGAATTTCAGATGCCAGTTTTTAAGAGGGCGGTTTAAAATCTCAGGGCACCTGCATCTCATAAAGTGCTTAGGGCAAAATAAGTACTTAATTTGGCTGGCGCTATTTCTTATTGTTGATGGTTATTTTCAAAACTGAAGTTATGTTCTTACTATTGTTGCATTGAATCGGCGTTCTTTTACTTTTTTGTAAATGGGGAAAAAAACTAGTTCATTCTTGGCTTTTTTTGTCTGCTAAAGTCATTATAAAATGTAAATGAATGCATCGTAAGCCAAATCTGAATTACAGATATTCTGTCTGGAATTTTATGCAGCTATGCAAATCTTGTTCATCTTTAACAACTACAGGCATGCATAGGATTTTGTAATAAGGCATCTGTTAAGGCCTCCTGCTTTCCTTATACTTAAAATCTTCCACAGTTCAAATTTGGAAAAGTTGCATATATACACAAGTACATGTATCTGTATGTCTGTATATATGTATACATACCATATAGATGTGTATGTGCATGGTAGTACTTTGGGAAAGCTCTTCTTTTGTTATGAAATCATCCAAGTTTGAGCACTATTAATATATATTCATGAGGATGAAGTCTTTCCAGTACACTACATTGTACTGCTCCCAAATGTAGGTTTACCAAGAGTCTAGCTAAAGCCCTGCTGTGAGATGTTTCTTGTAGTTCCTAATTTAGTATAGAGTCCTTAATTTGTTTTGTATCTGTATACATAGACCTCCTTTTGGGAAGAACAATTTAAAACCATAGTTGACAAATTCTAGTACCTACACTGTAACTATAACAAATATGAAAAGGTCAATAGTGAGTCTGTCCTGCTGTCCAACAGAATGGAGGGAGAATAGCAGAAATATAGATCTTTCCCCTCTTCTTTCCACAGTAACATGGATTTCAGCTGTGTCAGCCAGTATAAAGCTACTTTAGCACCTAACAGCCAATTGCATTCTGCACCAAGGATTTAAAGCCAAGTGGTGAATGAGTTTTGTTAATCTTTTTTCACTTGGTTAGTGTTCAGCTTGCTCCAGAACAGAAAAAAAGGATTGATCAAAGCTTGTAGCTCTCAATACCGAAGATTGAATAGTTTCAGCACCACACTATCTTGGAAAAGGTGTCAGGAAAGAGATCTGTCAGTTGTCAGGTACTCAGTGAAGCTTGGTGATTCATAGACTTCTGTCATCTGACAAGTACACTTGGATCTGTGCAATTAAAAACTTTCAGTTATGTGGTTACCTCAGTACTCAGCATCTAGATTAGCTACCTTGACAGTATAGCTCAGGAAGCTTGTGGTACTGTGAGGGTGGTTGGTTTGTATGTTTGTTTATGTTTTAAATCTACTTTTTATCTTGAGTATATTCATTGATTTTTATATGTTCTCCTAATTACAGCCTGCTTTGATAGTTGCTATAGCCCTCTAGAATAACTTACACTGCACTTATGGCTGCTTACAGCATTGCAGTCCTGCCTAAGATGATTGAGCATCACCAAACAGTTCACAGGCACACACAATCCCGCCTCTGGTATCGTTTTCTCTTTGAATTTGCGCTCTTCTAACCATTTTGTATTATTGTAGAAATTCCACTGTAGACCAGGTAGGTGGAAGAATTCTTCCTAGATCTCTCACCAGTGAAGCTCTGGTCTAATTTCATGTTTATGGTCAAATTAGCTTTCATTGTATGTAGGATTTCTGAATTTTTTGACAAGGGCAGCTGAGTTTTCAGGTGTTGCATAATTTAAGAGTTATTTTTCATCAACAGAGCAAAACATAACCATTTATATAGCAACAATTTCAGGACTATATAGGTCATATGATGTGTTTGTGTTGTTTAGTTGTTTGGTTTTGTTTTTTTTTTCCCCTGTGGACTTCACATGATTATGTAAGTAACAGAAAAAGCAGATTTAGAATGTCTGCCATTCTGCCTTCTGGCATAATCATGTTTATGGTTTTACAAAATGTAGTAAGGTAATTTTAATGTGAAATCTGAAAAACAGAAAAAAAGCCCTTAAATCCTGTACTTTTGGAAACTTGTGAAAATGAAGTAAAATATGGCACTTTTATAACACAGAAGTGAAGAAAAATTATTAAGAGAAATCATTCGACCCAAAGTGTTTAAATAAGTAGGTTGTTTTGTTTGGTTTTGGGTTGGTGCTTTTGGTTTTTTGTTGTTTTGGGTTTTTTTCTTTCCCTCAAAATTAAACAGTAACACCATGAGATCTTCCAGTCTTTGAATTATTGTTCTTACATTTTTTATAGAAAAAAATATTTTTTTCGGTTGTAACAGATGACTTTAGTATTTGATTGAAGTGCTCTATTGTTCAGCTTCAACATTTCTGACATCTTTTGCTGATCAATTAAAGTGCACCCGTGTGGAAGAAATAAAAATGAAGATGTCATTTTTCCATAGTTTAGAATAAAAAGAAATGCATTTGAAGAAAAAGATGAAAGAGAAATTAGCTATGTTTGAACATAGCGAATATAACTTTTATGTATACATGAAGTTATCTGTCACCAAGCCACTAAATAGAAAGAAATGAACAAGAAGGTAGAAATAATTTACAAAATAAAGGACGAGGTGTATAATAATAAAATACATGCAGAATCTATGCCATCAACAGAAGGGACCATGAATTTGGTTTAGAAATGAGAAACTGAAAAATACAATAATAAAAACAAAGGGTGAAGTAAATGGACAAGTAACTGACATTTCCTGAAGAAAAATCTTGCTGAGACAGAATTGCTGTCTCTGAAGATGAAGTCTCATGTCCTGCATACACACTTAGATATATAATCAACTATTAGCTTGTCAGTGGCTGCCCTGGGTTCAGCTTTAGCAGTCATTTTTCTCCTTCTTAGTAGCTGGTGAAGCTCTGTGTTTTTGACTTTCAGCCTGGGAACAGCGCTGATAACAGCAATGTGTTTAGTTGTTGCTCAGTAATGTTTACTCTGACCAAGGAATTTCTGAGCCTCATGCTCTGACAGGGAGGAGGGCACAAGAAGCTGGGAGGAAGCAGAGAGAGGATGCCTTACTCAAACTAACCAAAGAGGTATTCCATACCACAGCACGTCATGGCCAGTATGTAAACCTGGGGGCAGTTACCCAGAAGGGCCAGATCACTGCTCGGTCGGGCTGGGCATCGGTCGGTGGGTGGTGAGCGGTTGCATTCCCTTCCTTTGTTATTTCATTTATCATTGTTCTGATTGGTGGCAGCAGCAGTGGTTTGTGTTATACCTTACTTACTGGAATGTTCTTATCTCAACCTGTGGGAGTCACATTCTTTCAATTCTCCTCCCCATCCCTTCGGAAGCAGGGGGAGGAGGAAGAAGCAAGGGGAGTGAGGGAGCGGTTTCTTTGTTCTGAGTTACTGCCTGGGCTTAAACCAAACAGTGGCTTTCATGAGGATACAGATCCAGTGACTGTAATCAATTACTGTTAAAATTAGGTATAAAATTTAGAAGGCTTAGTGATTATTGTTTAAACGATTGATGATGAAATATGAAAGATTTTACTTAGTTCCTGCTGTCGTTTTTTTTAGAGTACATAACTAATGGAAATATTTATGTACTGTTTTATTTCCCTTGAAAACCAAATATGTTTAGAAATAGTAGATGAATGTGAAGGTTTTTGATACTTCAGTAGAAGAGATTGATGTGTTGAATTTTCAGACGTTCCTCCAGAATGCTTAGTAAAGAGAATTAATGTCAGAAAAAAAAATAAATTATATTTTCTGATAAAAGCTATGGGTTCAGCTGTAAATACCAAGAAACAACAACATAATACTTTCTATTTGTCTACAAAAAATGCATGTGCTTTGAAACATCATGCATAATCCTATTGTACCCATTTGCGCTATCACATGTCACTAATTAAAGTTGATCATTGAGAAGATACATTTTTGTATTATTGGGTTTTAGAAGTCAGGATTTGGCTGGAAGCATAGGAAAAGTCTTAATTTTGAGTTATACATTTTGGTCTGACCAGTCAATCAGTGACCTTTGGACACAAACACAAATAAGTCTCAGTGCCACTGCAGGCTCTGAGAAGGCTGATATTAAATTCTTGATTTGTCCTCATGTCCTCTTTGACATGAATTGTTTCAGTTCCCCCTCCATCAAACTATGATAGCAAGGAGAGATTTCAAGCATAGCCTTAGCAAGTGCATGTTTTGGTTCTGATTTTGATTCTTATCACAAACTGCTCCTTTTCCAGTCTCTTACCTATGAAGAAGTGTAGAACTTGGAAGTATTCCCAAACTCAGAGCTTCCAGGCAACTCTTGGCACTTTGGTTTCTATTTTAGCTCTGAGACAGATCACAGGTCTGTGCTTTCTGTAGAGACCTTACAGATGATTTAAATTTTATGCATGCTTGCAAGCTGTGAGATACAAAAAATCTCAAAAAAAAAAAAAATTAAAAAATTGAATGTACTGTTTTTTATCCAGGTGTAGAAGGCTGCAGTGTGAACTCTGAAATAGGAGAACTCTTGTTTCCATGATACAAGTGCAACAGGGAAATTATTCAAAGTGAGCATGAATAACTTCACACTCACTGCAACAAGTTTTCCTGAGATGTCTGATACTTCTGTAAAATTCACTGATGTCAGCTGGGCCATGTAGTTTGTGGGATCAGATGCTAATGACAAAAGCTGAACTAGATTCTGCCGTAATAATTTGACTTTTTTTAATGGAAGCTTTTCAAAGTTCTCACAGTGAAATATCTCAGAGTGAGTCCATGTGTATGTTTGTGTGTTTGGGTATTTCCATGTGTGTACACCTTGACTTAGTAGCCTTCTAATACCAAGTACTCTTTTAAGGAGATACATTCAAACATCAACCTTTTTTTTTTACATTAATTACAGCCCATACATAAGCAAGAAGCAAAAAAGCAAAACCTTTACCTTAAATCCAAAGCTATATCAATATCTTTTCCTTCCACAAACAAGCTTCTCATAGTATACTTTTCTCCCCACCCAAAAATAAAATCTCTGAGACACATCAAGTGGGTGTTGCTCAACATACCTTCTTTGTATTGACTAGGTAAAAATAACTGTTATAAAAGGAAGTACAGGAATTGGTTTCAAAAAAATCCTAATAGAAAAGGAATTGTTATTCCACACAACAGTATACAAACTCATTTACTCATTGCTATATATTAAGCAGTCTGCAAGATGAGAAGCATTTCCCTAGGAGAGCTAGGATACCAAAGAGGCTGTTTGAGCTGAGTCTGCAAAGCTACACAGAGTTGCAGTCACGGATGTGGGAGGGGCCCTCAAGAAGTCACTAGTCCAACCCACTCTCAAAGCAGGATCAAATCAGGCTGCTCAGGACTGTCTCCACTTGGGTATTGAAAACCTCAAAAGGTAGAGATTACGTGACCTTTCTGGGCAACATATCCTTGGGATTTTGTTTTTCTTTATTTCCACTCTGACCTCTTTTTTTTTTAGACTTAGATTATTTGCCTCTTCTTCCCTCTTATGAACTACTGTGAAGATCCTACCCCCACTCTCTTGATAACCTCCCTGTAGGTTCAGACTGGTGGCTATTCAATCACCCTGAAACCACCTCTTCTATAGGCTGAATAGGTCCTAGTCCCTCAGCCTCTTCTTTCAGGGAAAGATCTCCGGGCCCTGACCAGGTTGATGGCAGTTGGCTTTCTTTGCTGCCAAAGCATGCTGCTGGCTCATATTCAGCTTACTGTCAGCCTAGCTTTCCAGGGTCTTTTCTGCAGAGCTGCTTCCCATTCAGTCAGTTCCCAGCCTGTACCATTGCCAGGGACTCTTCCTGTGTAAATGGAGAATTTTTCAATTTGGATGATTAGTTTAATTTCATTAAGTTCTTGTTGGGCAATTTCTCCAACATGTCTAAGCCCCTCTGAATGCCAGGCCTCCCTTTGATGTATGAAACCCCTGGTTTGGGGTCATCTGCGATATTGCTCTACTGCCACCTCTACTGCCACTCAATAAAGATTTAAAACAGAACAGGCCCTAGGGTAGACCCCTGAAGTATTCCACTGTGGTTATGTGCTGGGAGAAAAAGCAGTGACTGAATAAACAGAACAGGTGAGGAAGACTTAAGACTATGGTTCCTCAGTAGCAGCCACTGTTAAGAATTTCTTCCTGTTTGGCTAGTCTTTTCTTTTTTGTTGTTGTTTAATATGTTCACACTGTTTCCTAAATCCTAGCCTGTGAATTTTGTACCTCAGTTTATGGTGCAAGAGATGCAAGACTTGCTGCTCTTGCATCTGCAGTCATACAGATTTTAGTTTGTCACCTGGCAGTTGTGCAGGATATTGAGGTGTCAGCCTATCACCTATGTCTGACTGATCTCAGTCTTTTGCAGCCAAAATGACAGGACAAATACCTGTAAACTTGCTGCAAACAAATAAAAGACAGAGTTCTCTAAGTTCCTGTTATACTGCCTGTCTGTATCACTTTTACTGCTCACAGATTCTGCTAGTAATATACACAAAACTTTAAAGTGGAACACAACTTCCTGATAAATAGCAAACAGAAATAACAAATGAGCAACTATGCCAAGCATTAGTATGCTCATCACTCCGGATTAGGTACCTGTAAAGTCCCAGCTGATAAGGCAGGTGGGCAATTTTTAGCCAAGTGGGGAGAAATAGACTTCTGCTCCACGGAATGAGTTGATCTTCCAGGTTACTGAGTTGCTGTCGGTTCCCTGGTTTCCCATTTAGGATTGTATACCTCTCATGTTGATGTCTCTTCCCTTGAACCTTTGAGCTATTACTTATCCCTGTCTCAGTAGTCTTACCTCTGCAATTTTATCCTTCTTATACCGCATGTCTCCAGTGCACAGATTTTCCCACATCTCAAGCAATTTCATTGGAATCTTGGGCAGAGTTCTCATGGCTGGGATGTACCAGAGCTGGACCCAGGACCATAGGCAGCTGACCTTCTGGGTTGGTGTAACACAGTAAACATGCCCTTCTCTCCTGCCTCCTTTTCTCTCTTCTGCTCTTCTTCCCTCCCTCTCTCACTTTTTTCCTGTTTGGCTCTAAGATCAGACAAACAAAGGTCAGTTTCAGCGCTGATGTCCAGAGAAGAGAAAATATGTTTTTTTTTTGCTCTTGGGATTAGGAACAAACAGGCTAAGACATGCAGAAACAGTTTTTAATAGTGCATGTCTGCTGAAACTCACCTTGTCTTTCATTTCAGTGTTGGAAAAGAGGACAAAAGATTTTGTGCTAGGCTATATGAAGCAGAAGAAATGACAGTGCTTTAAGCTGGAGTTTGGATTCAGGTTCATGTGTAAATGTAGCATGAATGAGACAGTTCTTTTTTGGACGCATTATCATTGGCTTAAACCAAACTGAATTATACTGGTCATATTGAACCTCACTGAAACCCCACATTTTACTTTTTTCTTTCCGTAGCTAAGTACAAACCTTTTCCTGTAGGAAGACAGATTTCAGGAATGGATGTAGCAGTAATAACAAGGTTCTAGGAGAGACAAGTAGTTGTTAATAATAAGAAAAACAGGGAAGAAAAAGCAGATTACTCCAGAAGAGAAGCTGAAAGTCTTGATGGGAAGATCAATTTCATAAAAATAAACTATGGTGACAAAGAGGACTTAGATGTAGGGCTGAAAACTTTGTGGTAAAGGAGTATTTTATAATTATATGGCACATAGATTTTTAATATGAAGGTAAGATAAGAGAAGACATAGCTTTTGCTAGCATATCAACTCCCTCAGTCCCTTAAATACTACTGACTACTCATAAAAACAACAGTATAAACTCTCATTGCTACGAATGCAGAATGGAGCTCTATTTGCTATAGTTATCTGATCATCCCTGTGTTTTCAATTATGACATTATTGAGTGGCCCTTTTCAATATTACTAGATGATCTGGTGTGAAACTAATGCAAGTAGAGAAAGCTGTTAAAATTCTTTTGGTCTGTCTAAAGGATTTGTACTAAACCTGCATTTTTCTTCTAGTATGAGCAGTGCTAGCTACCATTACATTTCTTTTGTACTTTTTCCTCTTATAAAGACATGGCACTTTCCTCTGGAAACTTACAGACAAAGACAGATGTTAATCAAAAGATGAAGCATATTGTAAATTGGCCTGTGCATGTATGTAGTGTGCATATTGTGATAAAAATAACACATATGTATTATGTCTTTGGCTGCATGATTATGCATGGAAATTCCTGAGCTAAGCTAGTAAGTCCAATAATGTAGAATATTTAAAAACAATTTAATTCTTAGATTTTTTATTTTACTCCAAAAACATAAGCTAATATCTCTAAATGAGTGAAGTGTTTTCTCAGTAATAAGATCAGGTCGCAACACTGCAATGATGTTTCCCTGAGATCTCTTTTCCCCTCAGGCAGGGGTCTATGTTTCTTCAGAAGAATTGTGGTTTATTTTGACTTAGTGGGGGAATGTGGATTATTGCCTCCAGTCACAGATAAAGGAGGTTGTATTGGCAAGGGAATAGATCCTTCTTCATACTTTAAATTAGAGAGGAATTTGGCTGGTTTTAGAATGAATTCTTACTCTTTTTGTTTGTACTTCTCTGAATGTTCTCATGCATCCAAATGAATAGGATGCCATGTTAAAACATCGCCCCCTTTTTTTTTTTTAGCTACTTAAGCTAATTATTGACTAAAAGACTTTTAGTAGTATAGGTACATTTTTCATTATGCTTTTCCATTTTACCTCCTGTTATTCTGGCAAAGGTTTGTAGTAGCATATCTCTGTTAAACAGAGGCTCTACTGTTCAAAGAGGTGGTCTCTGTAGTTTTGCCATTTTATTGCCTCAGCAACATAATCCCACCTAGTCAGAGGGTGAAGGAAGAGAAGCTGTTGTGAATCGGCTTACAGCCTAGCAGGACTGTAAAAGTCTATGTGCTTAAGCCACATACCATGTATGTAGGCTTCCAGCCATTTCTGACTAGGTTTCCTCTGCATTGCTATAAAACAACTTTTCCTTCAAAGGAAATACTGGAGTCTCCATAACTGAATCTCCGTAACAACTGTTTAGAACCTGGGAGGCCATGAACAAGCATGGAGGGAGTGTGGTGCAGACCTAATATGCACAGCAGATGCCATTTTGTCCTTCAGCACCTGCTATGTACCATAACTGTAGTTTCTGTCAGCTTGGCCATCCTCCTGCCAACACAAATCATATCTTTCCAAGCTACCTCTAGTGTGGACCACAGCCAGGCTATGTGAACATGCAAAGAAGGAAAGAAACAGCTTTTACATAGTGAGAAAATGATGTCTGATGAAGACCAGACTGAAAAAGGCTGCCCTTTCTCTGCCTTCTCTGCCAGCTTTGCCTTTGTGAAGCAATGCATAAATAAAATTATTTTTGACTAACATAATTCCCAAAAACTGTTTCATTCTTCCAAAAGTATGCCCCCAATTTATGGGACACAATGTAGTCAGGAGAAAATTACTCTTGGTCCACTGAAGCTGTTCCTGAGAAACATCTTTCCTGTGTGGAATTGCTGGAAGTCAGACAGTGTGAACATTTCTGAACAAACAAATTTTATTTTATTTTATTTTTTAATTTTATTTTAAATCATATTCAGCATGGATTTAATGAGACGGCCTCTGTAGGAAGAGACTATGCAGAGCAGAGGGCAGGCCTGGGCAGGCCTTGGCGTTCAGGCTCTGGAGAGCTGCTGCATCAGCCCCGAGTGTACAGGAGAAGACTGTGCGCAGCTGTTTTGTACAGCCCTCTCTCTTAAGTAGTTCAGGCGGTCTCTAGATAGCTGTTCTGGAGACCAAGGAGAGCCGTTCTGGAAGGGCTGAATCATTCTGTGTGGGTGAAAAAAATACTATCTTTTCCTGGACAAGAAGAGTGTTTTTCACATTTTGCCTGAAATGAGGCGTATGGTGCTTGAAACTTGAGTTGCTGACTGCGGCAAAGTATCCTCAACTCCCAAGTCACCTCCACATGCCTGCATGCCAGGAAGAGTTCTGCCTTTTTCCTTTCTCTTTGTGAACTAGAACTTGATCTAGACGCAAGGATGGCAGTATGGCTTGGCCTTGGAGTCCTTGCCTCCTCAATATTGAGCAGGTTACTTCACCATTTGTAACACGGGGGGGGGCCTAAGAAAAGTGTGGGAAAAGCTGTGTGAAGAGCTGCGTGGCAGGGGTTACAATCTTTCTCAAGCTGGGCTGTGTGTGCTCCAAGGTTTTGCACAGTGAATACCAGCACAATATTCTAGTCTGCATACTTTTATTCAGGAAAATTTGGGAAAAATTCAGAAAAGTTAAGAGACATAGCTTAATTTTTCTGACCTTCTCTCTCTATATATAAATTAAAAAAAAAAAAACAACAAATCAAAACAAATTTAGGACTTAATTAATTTAGAATAAATAACACCATGCAAAAGTCCCACAACTTTTAAGAGAGCTTGCTTGTAACACATTGCAAGAGAAGAATCTGGCAATATTAATTGCAGGAAAATATATGCTTAATTTTTCTCTATGGAAATACTAGTTTTCATCTGCCTTTGTAAATTATAAGACTAAAAAAAGGGAAGTGGGCATTTATTTTCCACCACACTTTATTTGATAGAAAATTCTCTCCTGTTGGTAATAGATGTAAAAATATAAATAAAATATCTGAGTAGAAAGTAAAAATAAAACTATAAATTCCTACATGCATGCATGCATACATACAGTTTTTCCATCGCAGAGCTTCTAAAAAGGCTATTTAAACTATTTAAATACAGAACATATAAATAAGAAATTGCTTTCAAAAGAAAAAAAAAAGTGTATTTTCAGATTTCTCCTTTTTTTTGGGGGGGCACTTTGCACAGGGGAAGCTGGGAAGGAGATTAAAGAGTAATGCTGGACAAAGATTACAGAAAGGATGGTATTTTTGATTTATCCATGTTTTTCTTCCTAAACCAAAAGAGGCAAACTTTGAAAAGTTAATACAAGTTATTATTGTTTTTCTCCCAAAGGCTATCACTCCAGATAGGTCTTTTGCTTAAGAAATCCTCCCCACAGTACAGCAAAACTCTACTGCATACTGTTCAGCTGTTAAAAAACTTGGGGTTTTTATGCAGGCAAGGGAAGTTCTTTTAGCCTCCACAGAATCTGCAACTGATGTGGCTATCATGCTGTACATTTAGATCTCGACAGTGTGAGTGACAACTCACACTGATATTTGAGTGACAACTCAAATATCCCAACGTTTTGGTTATGTTCAGCAGAAGTAAATCTTTACTGCTTCTTGAAAGCTTGGGAGTCTTATACCACATGCAGCTTGCGCACTCTCAGATTCTTATACATTCCTTTTGAAAGAAAATCCTTATTGTTGGTTTTAGATTCTAATTTAATGTTAAATTCTTTATTTTATAATAAGTGTTTCTTTGCTTTCTTCTTTAGAATTGCCTATTGTATTGATTCCTGAGCATCTAAGGAGCTTATATTTCTATTTACCTTGGGTAAAATAATTTGAAAGATGGTATTTTGGGCTTCCTAATGTGAGGTAGTAATACCAGAGGCAATAATTTCAAAAAACTTACTCTTGACCCACTGAAGGGTCGAATAAATCCAACTGTTTGAATATATAAATATGAAAATTCTGGTTATATTTTAGAAGTCCATCTGAAGTCTCATATAACTTTTTATATTTACAGAGACGGAATGCATGGTATTATCGCAGATATCTGGTATTTGGAGTTATCTAATTAATTTCTTAAAGAAATTAAGACCACAACTTAGTCACTCAGAGTGTATTCTTTTTCCTTGGTTACATTTGGCATGAAAGGCTTCTAACTGAGAACAGATTACTGGTAATCAGCATCCTTCTATATCATATACTTATTCATTACTGTTAGTAGTCAGTCATGTCGTATAAAGTATATATGTTGTAACCATCTGAGAATAGAAATTTATAGAGGAATGGTCACTGTTTCTACAGTCATGTTTTAACTGGTATAAAAAATGTTGGATTAGCAGCAATTTATAATGAGATATTTGGCAGGAACAAAAATTCTGGGAATTTGCACCCTTTCTGAGTGTTATTGTTTCTGTCACTCATGTAATGTAGTTCATAGCACATAGGATTGAAGAATTTAAGCCAATGTCATTTCTCTAATTGCACTGTATTCCAGTATGCTGGAGAAAAAACCTTTACTCTTTCCAGTGGCAATTTAGGAATGCCACTTTCTTCACATAAGTAGTTCCAATTAAGTGAAAAGATGCCAGTTGTACACATAGCAAGATTAGGCTTGGGTATCTTGATGCACATTCCATTTTCTTATTTATCTTTTGTTTTTCTTGGCAGTGAAGAAAATAAGGCATACTAATTTACAATCTTCGTATCTGCTTTCTCTTTCTCTCAATAACTTCTGAATCTATTGGCCAATCTGAAAATGGGTGGGGGAAGGTATCAGAGGTAATTACTTTTCTACTTGCTTCATGAAAATCAGCAGCTGAATATACTGAGAGCTCCAAATTAATGTCCCTCTTTAGGGGAAGGCAGGGGAAGAGCTGAGCTGCGCTGTATTCTTTGGCTGTAGCAGTCTGGTCAGTCTTTCCCGTGGTTGCAAGCAATTGCAACATCTTATATTTTTTGCTGGGTTTTAAGGGGCAAATGACCTGAGTTTATAAGCAGGGAGATAAAAATCTTAGTGGACAAAGGCTGTAAAGCTAGGGAAAGGCAAAAGGCATAAAGCTGGCAATTAATGGAACTACTTGCTTGGTTCTTGTATGGGGCTATTTCATTGCTAATATATTGTCAACAGTAATATACTATATTAAAAACATCAAAGTAACAATGCTCGAAAGTCAATAGAATTTTGGCATTGAAAACTCTTCAGTAAATCACATATTCAATCTCACTCCTGAAATTTTCAGTAATTTGATCACTCCGTATTATTTGGCTGCTTATCTTTGAGAATGTCCAGCCTTCAGACGTGAAGCTGGTGTATGTTGCTGCAACCTACAAATATTTCAGTTACACTAGCCAGTTACAAATACTTGATATTTATGCTTATGGTGTCAGGCATCACGCAGAATGCAAGTGGTACCTGTACAATGTGATTGGCTTGCACCAAAATCAATAATGATGCCAGAACCTAACAAGAAAAATAAATGCAAAAATAAGTATTTCTCAAGGAATTTCATATCTGGATTTTTTTGTGTTCTGGGAACATGCCTTGTGATAAGTACTTACCAGCCCAGAGTTCTGTTCAGACTGGGTAGCTTCTTGAAGTTTAGTCAAGAAACACTTTACCAGATAAGGCTTTCCATTCAAGCTCCACAGTCCATCTCTTCTCTTTGATCCAGGGAGGTGTAATTAGTGACTTTACAGAGGAAATGCATGGTACTAGTGGATTCACCAATCCATGAGTATGAGTTTTCATTCTCATCTGGTGTTTTTTGTGTTTTCTGGGCAAGAATGGCTGCTTTTAAAGGTAACATACAAATCCCAATTCCATGCCGTGCAAAATTACAATGACTGAAATAAACAGCTCTTTCAAAATATTTTGGCTCAGAACTGTCTAGAATATATATTTAATCATCATCACCTATATATGACATATATGATTCTCTGTCTCTATAATAAATAGGAAAACATTAAAAAAAAATGAAAACATTAAAAATATGCAAGCAAGTTTTAATTAAGAAGAGCATGTTTTCTTAGAATAGAAAATGATAGAAATTGTATCACCTACATTTATGGTAAAATATGTGTGTGTTGTCTAATGCAATGTAATTTTGGTTCATTTCTGATGGAAATGTTCAAAAGAAAATATTCAAAAGAAAAACAGAAATTTGAAACCTTAATTTAGCAAATCAACAAAAGTGTATATTTAGGAAAGAAAAAGATGTAATTAGTGTTCAGAAATAAGAAAAAATTGTGCCTATGTTTTTCACAAAGAATAAGTATTTTTTGGAGAGCTGTAGCTTTTCTCTTGGAATGAAGTTAATATGGATTTATGTATGATGTGTAGCCTTCTTGTTCAGGATATTTCCTCTTGCAGTTGTGGAGAGGACTCTTTCAGCCAAGAACTCTGAGTGGAAATAAAAAGTTCATGTATTTTTTCATTCTTGTGACTAAAACTATTGAGGCCCTAAAACTATTTAGGCCCTGTATGTTCTAAGCTGCATTACATCCATCACCAGAGGAAGCATTAGAATGGCAGCTATCCTTGATTAAATCTAAATTCAGAAGCTGTGATGCTCTGATATTTTTGAGCTGATAGTTTCTACACCCACAAATGTGATAGGCAGGCACTTTAAATGCCCAACAATATTGTAAAACATGCCATCTCAACAGAACAATGGTACTTCAGGAAATTCCTCTATGTGGAAAGGAACCTGAAAGCATTAACTTGTTTGACTGAAGTTTCCAGTTAAGAATCTTCTAGTTGAGTATTTGAAGCTGGAAATGAACTTCTATCAATTGCAGTGTTATAAACTGTATCAGCATTGACATCAAAAGAAAATATGCTGTGTTTCAAGCACTGTGCAATTCAGAATAGCATTATGACTTCCATAATGCTGTATTTTAATAGAAAATTCCTGAGTTTGTCAACCAAATTGACAATATTTCAGTATGCTACAGATACAGTCCTCCTGTTGAACTTGTATCATATTGAAGCAAATGCCTACTCTGTTGTTGTTTTTTTGTTGACTGGAGCAACACCAGTGTAAATGTGTTGACTTTTACCTGTCTACTTTTATTACTAAGCAATAGTTTTCTTTGCAAACACCATGTTCACTCTACTATTCGTCTTCATATTCATTGAAAAATTTCTCCAGAGATTATTGATATATAATGAGCTAAGCTGACATGTTTTCCAAAACATTTTCAAAGCTTTTTACCCTGGATGGATGACAACTATAGAAGAGATTTCAATAGTGACTGCCAGTACCTGTTTTATTTTAATGCCATTACTTTTTTCCCAAAACTATATGACCACTAAACTTCAGATTTCTATAGCATTGCTCACATTACTGTGAGGAGAGCATGTGTTGTATGGACATTATCTCAGAACCTTTCAAGTTTTGTAGAGTACAATCTTGTATTAAAAAAGGACGCAGGGAAACAAAAGGAAGAGAGCAATAGCTTGTCTCTAGACAAAAGCTTGCTTCAGAATATGAGCTGCTGTCAGCATGTCTGCAGACATGAAACTGTAGCTCCAAAAAGGTATGAAATACTACCTTTAATTAAGAGTATATTAATTCTGAAATGTAGTTTCTGACAATTTTCATGTTAAACATTTTTAGTTGTTATGTGCTATTTTATTAGAAAAATGAGCATACTGGAGATGAATCAGAGAAAATATGAAGAGTGTACAACCTGTATTTCTTTCTAATGTGAATTCTAAAGAGAATTTAATTCACTCTTATGAAAAAAGTCTCTCTGAGAAATAAAAAGTACTTTCTAAAAGTATTCACAAATATTCAATCAGTTAGCCTCGGAACTGTGTTCAGTGGTATTCACCATTTTTTTATATTCACTTCTACAGAAGAATATAAACTCATTCATATGAATTCAGTCCCTGTTGAAATAGCGGAATGCAAAAATTTCCCAAGCCTCCTTGCAGGTTCATCTGAGTGCTAATAAGGAAACCATTTGCAAGGATTTTTTTGATCATCTTTGGTAGTCATTTAGGAAGCAGAAACAATTGGCCCACTAGTAAAAATGTTCAAATACAATGAAATACAGAAATGGAGTCAGCCTGTTATCTGTGATCAACAGCTTGCATCCACCAGAACTGATCCTGCAGTCAGGGCATGTGCATGGGCTAATGGAATCACAGAGTCCTACTGACTTTAATGGGGTACATTGGTTCATGGGACTATCACTAATACTTAATTGGATGAAATAGTCATTTCTGTAAAACTTATTTTGGAAAAACAGAATTATGATGACCCTTTAAATAATCTAGGGTTTGTTTATACATAGACAATGTATAATGAGAAACAGGCAACAGAAGTCTGCACTACCCATTTTTGATTAGCAGCTGTAAGTTAAATGTAACCACTTGAGATGATGCTGATGCATTTGAAATAAGTAGAGGTGATGAAATGAGGACAGTCTATAATGATGAGAACTACCTAATATATGGTGTTAGATTACAGTATATCTTCAATGGAAAATGCTCTTTGAACTGTGGTGGAACAACATTAACTCTGTCCAAGTTTGTACTTTCTGTGGCATGTGGAAAATCATAAATGAACCTAAAAGCATTTTGGTAGTGTGCTGTTTCAGGACTGCTTTCAAAAGAAAGCCAGTTGTTCCAACTGGTATTCTGAACACCCCAGTTATGCAGTGGATGAAACGATCTCCTGAGTTTGCCAGCTTCCAATTCTGAATTTAAAGAGCGTGTTTGAAGAATAAAAAATGGGGAACTGCTGGCTGTGTCTGCAATAAATATTGAAAGGGTTTCCAGCTAAAACTAATAATATGTAAAAGAAAAACCTCTGGCTTAAGTTTTCTCATAAATATTTCAAACCTATTCTTCACTGGTCGTAGTAGTTTCTTGAGGCACAGAGCTCATTCTCTGCATGTTGGCTTAGCTAGTAGTGAGTCTTTCCTTCATAAAAAAGCCCCTCCAGTAAGTGTGCAGAATTAAATTATCACCACTGCTGCAGAGCTTAGAAAAAAGTTCTTGTATAGTGTAATAAAGGTAGAACTTAAAACCAATTTCTGTGATGTTTTGTAAGACAGAGCTTTTCATTCCTGGATGAATAGTAAAAGGAAATGTGATATCTTACTTCTGTTTGTTTGTGCTTTTGAATGAGAAATACCAGATCTAATTCTCTTGTATGTTCCACAGTTTTTACATCTGTATTGTAACATTAAAAACTGCTTGAGAAAATGGATTTTTCTTCAAAACTGGATGTTTGCAATCCTGATAAGAAAATAACATGCAAGGGTAAAGTTATGGAGCGTGAGTGGATTTATGGAGGTGAGGGAGGGAAGCTTCACCTATTTGCAGAAAGCTTTACTCTGAACACTTTTGCATTTACAGTAAAAAATGTCTTTAATTATATTAGCCAAAAAAACAATTCAAGTCATTTCTGCAGAAGATACATCACTATAGAGTGCTGTTGATCAACAATGGCACACAGCCTAGCTGCTGTTTGCAATCAAAGAGGGTTACAGAGTCCTACAGCAGAAAATCAGAGCTCTAAAGGATCTTGTTGAAAAGTGTCTTAGAGTATTGTGTTTTTCTCTAGTGAGAATATAATGGCAAAACCAAAGGTGGTATTGCTGCTTGTTCTTAGAATCCCAATATATAGATGATTGTCTGGCTTTTTAAGAATATGTATTTGGGAATTAAATTGAGATGAGCTAGCAATTTTACCAACAAAACCTATGCATTATTTAAATGAAGACTGCCAGTCTATCACTGGGTTCTTTTATTGCTTCATTTGAATGGGAAATGTATTTATCTTTTACTGTTGCTATAAAACCACTTCCAATGCAAAGCTACAAACGCCACAAGGGAACTATCTCCTTTCTGGTAACAACACTTTTATCATTTTTACTTTAAACATCATGATGTGCAAGAAGGAGGCTATATGATAAAGGACTTCATGGCTAGAAAAATTGCGTCCTCTTGTATTATATATTATGAGAATTATAACTTTTTGTTTATTATTGCGAGTAAAAGCAAATGATCTGTTCAGCTACATTTAATCAACTAAAATGAGTTCATTTTCCAATGCATAACACTGAGATCCCACTCTAAACAGATTACAGAGGGTTTTATGCAGGATTTTCTTCTGTTTCAAAAAGAATAGGTAGGCACTTCAATAAGATTTGGTAAAGGGCTCCTAGCTACCTTGCAACCTCATAAGTATGATTATATTTATGAAGCTTCATAAGATGACTGTAGGACACTATTTAAAATATATAAAAGGCTTTTTCTGGGGGGGGGGAATTTATATGAGGAAATTTGCTAGTCAAGCAGCTTTTCACTCCTTAACCTTTCTTTCTGCCAAAATAGCAGAACTAAAAAAGCCTGCTATAAGATTTGCCTGATTTTTTTTTTTTTTGTTAATGATTGTGAACACTATGTACTATGAACTCAAATAGCGCTAATATTTAAAATAGGCCAGAGGGAACGAATACCACAGCACTGTAAAAATAATAGCAATAGAGCAGCAGTGATTCAAAGAGTTCAGCACCTATCTGTCCAAAACTTAGGGTAAGATTTGTTAAAACATTTAAAGGAAATGTAGACATTTAAATTTATTAATTCATGGATTTGACTGGGGCTCTCTGGTGACAATGCTAAGGGATAGACTGCACTTCCCCTGTGGACTGGGGAGAGCCATGTCCTCATAAGCAGCAGATGCCCCACCATCACCTGCTTTGCAGGTTGCAGATATCATCTGGAGGCCCAGAGGGGATTTGGACTAATCAGGATGTTGTATCCCCTACCAGTCCAGAAACTTACCCCAGCATGGGAGTGGCTGGGAAGAGGCCTCCCACATGAAGCCCAAAAGGCTGGAGAAGGGAAATGAGCTGTGAGGCAAGACCCTGGCGCCCTCACCCACTCTGCTCCCTCGGTTCTGCTGCAGGGACAAATGTCTTGTCATAATTTGAACAAAGAACATGTACCTGTGATTAGAGTGTTTTGGTATCTCTGTCAGCTTGGTCTTAAACTGTGACGCCTGTTTGTCTCTTTCCTCACCGTGATGAATGGCTTAAGGTGTACATTATACCTCTGATACCCTTCTCTCACTTTCCCAGAGTGTCATGTGAAGATTTTGATAAAAGTGTAAAGAATAAACATGAGTTTTGTTTGTTTTCATCATCTGGAAAGATTTTTATAATCATGGAAATGCAGATGGTGGCTGAGGTGTTACAGCATTGACTTTCTTACAGTACAAATTAACAATAAATAGAAATTCACCACATCAGTACCTTTTTCCCTTTTTTTACAGACAGCTGATTAAAGTTTGTAAAAATCCTGTGCCATTTTTATCCAAGTTTCCTAGGAATTTCATGTGAATGAGGACCCTGTCTTTTCTTTTGCCACAAATAGGTTTTGACAGGATTCTTAATTGCAAGGAAATTTGACAGATAAGTGAAAGCTTAAAATTGATCAGGTTTCTATGACAATAGTATACTTAGCAAAGGAAAGAGACCTTCAAGGTATGAGATGACTGCAATATGAAGTACCAGAACATGCCAGTAATGTCACAAAATCATGAGAAAAGCTTGAATGTAGAGAACTGCATGTTTTGCATGGAATGACCCAAAAGTGAGAAAAAGTCACAGGAGCTGAGCCTTCTTTAGCTTTCCTTTCACAGATCTGTGTATTTTGCTAGTAGAGTTAGCTACATTTCTTGTCCCTGCTTTGTAAAATGTAGGCCACTCGCACGTATTTTCAATGAATTAGCTCCTTACGATTAACTGTATGAGAAAGCAATTTTTCCACCAACTTGATTCTTGATGTGGCTGACCTAATGAAAATAAATAAATGAATTTCATTGCGGTAATGAATTTGTTGAGAACTCTTCAGCATTTGAAATTTCTCTTTCAGCAAAAATAGTACAAAACTTGTAATAATTTAAGGTACCTGTTTCGTCAGTTATTTATGTTTCTGGCTTAAATTAGCTCTATCTTTGCCAAGATTTTGCCTTATTCAGAGCAGTGTTTGCCAGCTCAGTGCCGGCAGTCTCTTATGTGCAAGTCCAGTGGTCTGAGCATTATGGACTCATTTTTCAGTCAAAATATGGAAAGCTCATAAAAACTTTTCAATCCAAAAATTTCATTACTGATTAAAAAACCCCAACAAAATAATAACAGAATGATGAAGCCAAGCCTTGTGCCTATTTTGCCTTTGACCCAGAACTCTACATTATAGAGAACTGTGATGCAGTTGTGTATTGTCTCAAGACAAATACCTCAGGGGAGGAAGAAAGATATTTACTCTAGTAATGTGTAGGTCTACAAGACGCTTGTGTTTTAAATTGATTTTTTCAGATTCTGGTCCTAAATGAGCAGAGGACTTGGATATATTGCCATTATAATGAAAGTTTCTTTGCTGCCATTTTTTTTCAATCCATGTTGACCTTGATATTTCCAGTGAGATCATGTTTAAAGATAAAGTGTCAAGATGATAAGTATTAACTGTAACACAAATGTTCAGATCAGAAAATAAAGTGCATTCAGTACTGTGGGAGTGGGCAGTTTTCAATGCCATGTACTTTCCTGTTCAGAAATGTGTACCAAATTATGCCAGCTGGGAGGACATGTGTTGCCACACACCGAATGTAAATTTAGGCTGCAAATTAATTAAAATTCTTATTTTAGTAAAACAGAACAAAAGAAGCCTGCTCTGTTGCCAAGACTGTAACAGATTTTTCTTAACATATTGTTCATTGA
This sequence comes from Poicephalus gulielmi, assembly GCA_026283885.1. Taxonomy (NCBI): domain Eukaryota; kingdom Metazoa; phylum Chordata; class Aves; order Psittaciformes; family Psittacidae; genus Poicephalus; species Poicephalus gulielmi. The sequence continues at coordinate 14,024 of JANEXQ010024214.1, read as the reverse complement.
CAAATTAATATGAGTATTACAAATTGTTGTGAAACCAGCATCACACAGCTTGCTTCAATAGGGCCTTTTTTAGTCTCCTTATTCTGAAAAGCTAGTATTGAGGTTGTAAAATAGTGGTCACATTTATTGCCCTCCATAAAATCTCAGTTAGACTTACTCTGTAAACAAAAGTTAGGGAAAAAAGATTCTTTTTGGACCACCATCATGATCCTCTCATTTTCTTCATGAAAATTAATTGCATAAACTTTCTCCACCCATTTTGAGATCCTTTGTAATCTTTCCATATAAATGTGTTTATTAGATGAAACTGTGCACACTCTATAGGGAAATCAGATCAGAACTGAGTATAGAGAAGAGCATTAAGAAGCTAAGGACATCTTGTGGATGAAAGGTAAAAAGATTGTGGAGCCTGATGGTACCATGCAAATACAGGATCACAGACAGACTACTCTGATATTTAAATTTCATGACACTGATCATAAATTTCTATTAGAAACTAATTATAAGTGTCCTGGGGAAGAAGCTGGGGAGAATGGTCCCACCTGGAGCCTCTGGCAGAAAGCTCCAGGGGAGACTCGAGTTCGACCCCTTGGCTTTTGGAGCTGGGGATACAAAGGGTCTGAGGCCAGCTATACCCCAACTGAAAAAGAGATACTGGCAGCCTATGAAGGGTTTCGAGCTGCCTCAGAAGTGATTGGCACTGAAGCACAGCTCCTCCTAGCATCCCAGTTGCCCATGCTGGGCTGGATGTTCAAAGGCAGGGTCTCCTCTACACACCATGCAACCGATGCTACATGGTGTGAGTGGGCTGCACTAATTACACAACGAGCTCGAATAGGAAACCCCAGTCATCCAGGAATCCTAGAAGTCATCATGGACTGGCCAGAGGGCAAAGATTTTGGAATGTCACCTGAGGAGGAGGTGATGCGTGCTGAAGAGGCCCCACCATATAATGAACTATCAGAAAGTGACAAGCAGTATGCCTTGTTCACTGACCGGTCCTGCCGTATTGTGGGAAAGCATCGGAGATGGAAGGCAGCTGTATGGAATCCTCGAAGGCAAGTTGCAGTATCTGCTGAAGGAGAGGGTAAATCGAGTCAGTTTGCCAAGGTTAAAGCCATCCAGCTGGCCCTGGACATTGCTGAACGAGAAAAGTGGCCAGTTCTTTATCTCTATACTGACTCACGGATGGTGGCAAATGCCCTGTGGGGGTGGTTGCAGCAATGGAAGCAGAGCAACTTGCAAAGCAGAGATGTGCTGCGAGTAAGCAAGCTAAACGGTTAAAGCCTCTTTGGTATGGAGGACGATGGCTGAAGTACAAATATGGGGAGGCCTGGCAGA
>JANEXQ010024214.1:0-12583 GCA_026283885.1 Poicephalus gulielmi | reverse complement strand
TCAGAATTTTTACATACTGTAGAGGGGGACAAAGTTCCCGTGGTGCATATAAAGAATTTGCTGGGGAAGACAGTCTGGGTTATTCTTGCTTCAGGTAAAGGCAAACCCACTGGTGGGATTGCTTTTGCTCAGGGGCCTGGATATACTTGGTGGGTAATGCGGGAAGATGGGGAAGTCCGATGTGTACCTCAAGAGGATTTGATTCTAGGGGAAAACAGTCAATGAACTCAATTGTATGTTGTTGCCTGCTACTATGATGGTATATTGAAAATGTGGGATCTGAGCATGATGTGAATAATGGAATAAGGGGTGGATACTGTCCTGGGTTCAGCAGTAGCAGTCATTTTTTAATCTTTCTTAGTGGCTGGTGCAGCGCTGTGTTTCTGACTTTCAGTCTGAGAACAGTACTGATAATACCGATATTTGTAGATGTGCTTAGAATGTTTACAATTAATCAAGGACTTTCTGAGCCTCATGATCTGTCCTGGGAGGAGGGGAAGCCGGGAGGAAGCAGGGCCAGGACACCTGACCCAAGCTGGCCAAAGAGGTATTCCATACCATAGCACGTCATGTCCAGGAGGTAAACTGGGAGATACCCGGAAGGGCTAGCTCTCTCTGCACTATGGGCGAGTGGTGATTGTATTCTCTTCCCTTGTTACTTCTTGTTATTATTTGTGGTAGTAGCAGCAGTTTGTGTTATACCTTAGATATTGGACTCTTCTAATCTCAACCTGTGGGAGTTACATTCTTTCAATTCTTTTCCCCATTCCTCCAGGAGTGGGGGGGTGGGGAACAAGCAGGTTACTTGCTCTTCTAATTTAAGACTAAGCTTAAACCATGACAATAAGTAAGCCCATTACTTTCATCTGAATGTCTGAAAAAATATACACAATGAAGTATTAGATAAACACCATTAAAAAGAGCCATATATCTTAGAAGTAGAATTGAAATGGTTTTATATATTTTGAGGATACGTGCTTTATAGAAGGAAGGTGTTCAGAACTTTCTCAAAATCATGTCTTTTTTCAAGGAGACTCAAGGTGAAGGGTCAATCAGTAGCATTTTCAGAAACACTGGTTTCGAGTGGCACTAATTATACTGAAGCAGCTGTGAAGTTTTGGCACATTCTTTAGCAGAAGAAGTGAAGTTTGATATCACCAGTTTGATATCACCACCTAACTGGAAAACGCTTTCATAGGTGCATTTTGTGTTTTGTTCTTGTTGCTTTTACTTTGTATTTACCGAAGGATCAGGACTCTATTGTATGTGTATGCCACAGTGACAATAATCACTGATTTTTATTTTCCTGTCCTAATGGATGAATAAAAACAAAAAAAAGGTCTTATTTTGTCTTTGAAGAGTCAGACAAGATAGTTCATCCTCAGTCTGACATATATTTAGTGCTCCATATCCTATGGATCTTCAGACTTATTCCTAGAATAGTGAAAAATTATTTTCATGACAGATTTGGGAAATAATGATTGGCCAATATTAATAAGACTTCAGTAATTCACCAGTATTTTCATACATTTGCATGAATTCTTATAAGAATGAATCTCTAAAGTCATAATAAAATAATTTATGGTTTCTGTCAAGAAATGTACCTCTACTACATTTTCTGCCTTTTTTATAATTTCAAAGTATTTGTCTGACTCTTTCAGGCTCATTGTCTAGAGATTCCAGCCAGCCTAAGTATTGCTTACATTACTTAATCACAAGCAGAGTTTGACCCTGGATCTTTATGGCTAGGGCAAAAATTCCTGTTGCTTAGAACCAACTTTTGTAATCAAGCAGGAATCTTGATTGCTCTGAAAGACTAAACGTCATTTAAGTTTTTTTTGTTTTTTCCACATATACTGACTTTAAAACTGCATTACTATTCTAATATTGATCAGCTTCTTTCAGAATGGTGCTATGGGGAATGTTCTTTACAGGTAATATTCTCAAAACTCATAGGTAGCATAAAACAAGTAAAGTATTTCCTAAGACAGTGTTTGGAGAAAACACAGTACATGAGTCAGTGGAAGATTCAGCTGAGGATTTATCTTGGTTTGTTTCCAGGCATCAAAATATCAGGTTTTTTTCCCCAAAGCAAAAAAATTTAGGCTGCCAAAGGGAGCAGAAATCTTTCATGTAGTAAACACATAATTTTCTGAAGTTCAGTCCTATTTATTTTCTGGTATGATTACTCAGAACTCAAGTTATTACTTTTCATATGTAACCTTTGAAACAGGAGATACCTAATAGAGGACTCAGAAATACAAATTCATTGTGTCATACAGCTTTCCTGCTTGTGTGTCTGTTTATGGTGCATTAAAGCTGAGTCACAAGAAAGCCATGGGTTTATGAACCTTCTTTCATAAACCAGAAAATGTAAAGTTTTATTGCTCTTTAGGCACAGATTATTAATGCTGTAATGACATTAAAGAACATTAAATGCAAATTTGCAAAGCTCCAAAGAACTTTATTAGGATAAGCAACATTTTTATTGAGTCACTCTTTTAATGAAAATCTGGCAGAGTAAATCTAAGTGAAGGCCACCACAGATGTTCTGCTATGCTTCATCAAGGAGTAAGCTGCTGAGTGCTCAGGGGTAGAAGAAAGCTTGGATGCACACAGTCTTTATGTACATGTACCCCAGCTGATTTATAGTGTGCCAAACATAAAATGCAGGGGAACATTCAGTAATGAAATAGAAAAAGGGAAAGCTCAGAATCTGAATAATACTGTAATGAGAATGTGAGATAAAGCAAATGAAAGAGATTCTGGTCTGCCAGGTGCTTTAACTGAGCACGGAGGTTTTTCAGGGTGTAGGGAGAAATGGCTCTTGATTCTGTAAGTGGCACTCTATCACTGTAAATTTTAAAAAGAGATAAATCTAATTGTAAGTTAGTTCTGCTTGTGGTGATAGAATTACGATAACAGTATGATTATATTGTTCACTGAAAATTACAGGCTTGTACAAGTGGACATGTTTTACCATGGATCATACTTATATAATTTTTACTTAGACAAGAATCTAGAACTACTTCACAGGTGACACACTGTGGTGACTTTGAAGTACAATATGCTATTTTGGACATGCGACACATGCCGTTTAATATCCTTTCAGAAGGCTAAATCTAACATGGAATACCATTTTCTATATAAATTTTTAAGGGTATAATGCATAAAAAAGGCTGAATTAATTTATAAATTTGGAGGCTGTATATTTCTGACAATTATTGCCTAAATGTCATGCATCATCAATACTTGAGAATTTAAGAGAGATCAGATTTTCATATAAAATTTCTATAATTACACAATCCTGTGTTTTAAGAGGAAGGACTAAGGCAGAGGATTATAAGGTGCTTTTCTAATTCTATTGGGACCATCTCTGCTATATTACACACACTCTGGAAGTTTTCATATTGTAAACCCTTTGTTTCACAACTTGATCAGGAAATATGTTTCTTTATAAAACCTGAGAACTGAGTTGTAGTGCATGGTCCGTCACCTTTTTTTACACAAGAGTGAGAATGCACTTTGATGATGTTGCAAAACTGATGTGAAGTTATCTAGGACAAAATCCTGCAACACTGACTAGAATATTGAAGTCCAGTGTTGAAGTAGTGTATTATTTAATATTATTTGTCATGTAAAAAGGGTCTGCTTGTGGCTGTCCACTTGTGGAAAAGGAAACAGTCTTCAGACCACTTCTGCCGTGCAAAGACTGGATGAGAAATTGATTACCACTCAGTTGCATAGTATACCCAGGTCTCTTGTTTCTTTTTTCAGGTGGTGAACAGAGTCCCTGAGACGGTGTTTTTAATCTGCATGTTGATAGAAGAACCTGTTTTATGTCCTGCTTTTTTTTGAGCAGTGAATTGAAGCAAAACTGTAACTCTTGAATTTTGGTGAAAATAAGTGTTTCTGTGCTTTGTTGATTGATTGGTTTGTTGGTTGGGTTGGGTTTTTTTTAACCTTTCACAAGAAGAAAATTTTAAGTGTGAGTGTGTCTGGTACCTTTGAAAGGATTTGTGTGATTTAGTGCCAGCCTTACTAATTTTCATTCTAGCTTGTTCTCCATTTATTTCATAGGACATTTTTTGTAGGTTTCCATGACCATTAATTAGTATGTGTTATGGTCTAAGACGCAGAAGAAAGAATGATGAAATGGCCTGGGACTATTACTTTACTTTCATCAAAATATCTCTGGATGATTAATTAGATTAAAAGCCAGTTAGATTTGTGCTTCAAAGCAACCAAAGTGGCTTTTAAAAGTTGAACTGTATCTTTAGAACAGAGCAAACTGTCTAACCAATCAAATGAAGATCCCATAATAACAATAAGATATAATTTGACAGATGATAACATAATGGCTCCATAGATTTTGCTAATAGATTCTATCACTTCAAAATGCAACATATAATTAATACCAGGAAATAGCTCAGCCTTTCCTTTTAATTTTGGCTGTGGCAGAATCATGGTGTTCCCATTATATATGCATGCACTATTGTATCAAAGATTAGTTTTTTTCTTTATGCTAAAATTTTACCATTGACCTTTATAAGCATCTCTGTTTCCCTAGAGTCCAGGGAAACATGATGGGTCTTCTCGCAGTTCTCTTAGACTTGGGATGACAAGCTCTTGCTCTGCAAAACATTTTCCTATGTGAATTTTTTGATATGGCACTTACACTTATGCCTTTCTATTATGACTTAGAAAATAGAAATGGTGTTGCTCTACTTCCAGACTTTAAAAATTTGAACTTCAATTCAGTAATCATCCTGAGTTACAAAATGCATGGACTGTGTACAACTGGTCTTGAATTCACCTTGTGCATATTCCTACATGAACAGCCTCTGAGTAAGTTGCTTTTGACTGCAAATTCCTTACTCACATTAAGGCTTTGTTGAATTTAATAATATACCACGAAAAGAAAACATTCATTGCACTAAAAAGAACCTGAATCTTGGAAGAGCATTGATACTTCTTTGTGATATGATTAACAAATTTTCATAAATGCATCTTGATATTTTATGTAAATCAAAAGCGTGTTTGGGACCCAAATATCTATGAAATGATCAGAATCTCCTCAAAAAAGAGCCATGACAAGTCAGGAAAAAACACCAAAAGAATTAAATCCAAACTATGGTGGGGGAAATGGTAAACAGTGCTTGCTAGAGAATTGTTAACTCAAAAGGCAACTGTAAACCTGCATTGTTTTAATGTACATCATTGCATTCTGTGATGCACCCTGGCTTTATTTTGAAAAGTAGAAAAATTAAATCTGATTGCCATGGAAAGTTCTCACAGTTATAGCAGGTATTTAATTAAGAAGTTTGCACTAGGAAACCAGACTTTCCATACAGAGAATACATAAAATCAATTGGAAATTGGTCAAAATGCCTAAACTGTGTGCTTGAGCACTTTAACTCCACCTTTACTACTCCCTTCTAGCTCCTAAATTAGATTCCCAAGTTTAAGTGTGAGAATTTTTGTTTGTTGATATTCTAATTATTTGAATGTACATTTACCAGGAAAAAAAACCCAAAACAAAACAACCCTCTAGAATTCTAGGTGACTGTATTTCTAACAAACTGCATGGCCTTAAAGAATGAACTGTTCTCCATTTTTATTTCCTTCAAAAACCTCCCAAATGGAAAAGCAATATGATACTTCTATTTAAATTGCAATTGGTAATTTAACAAAGAACTTGTGGATGGATTAGGTGCTGCTAGAGAAGGAAGTGGGTATTATTTGGACCACAAGTGTATTAGTATGCATCACTCTTGTGCAATGTAGCAACTGTACCTGTGAAATAACAGGCAAAGGATAAATTTAATGGATCTGCAGACATGAATGTCTGTCTGAAATTCTTCAGCGCATATTTGCATTTCATATGAGAAATCGTAATTAGTCTTCTAATTTTTTTTTTTTTTTTTTTTTTTAAAGGCACCGCAGATGGAAAGATAGTGGGAAAATATTCTGAAAACCATGGCTTTATTTTATAATATGTTTTAGCATGTTGTTATGTAAGTATATTAACTAAACCCTTAAAATGCTGGTGAAGACACATTGATATTAAATTTAACTAGCCAGGATTGCCTCTGACTTTCATTCCTTGCCTGAACAGTGTATGTGGTCTAAAACCATCATTACTTTACCAGCTCTTAACATTTGCAAATATGTGTGTATGTATTTCTACCTTTGTAAACATTGCATGAAAATAATTGCAAACAATTGAGAAAGCTCTAGCTGCTTGAATTACTAGTCCATTTGACATAATTAAGAGCTTATAAGTAAACTGAAATGGTTACAGCTTTGTGAGGGTGATAGCTGCAAGATGTATGTATATTTGTACTTTTAAAAAATAAAGAGGAAAAAACAGATTGCTACAGAGCACAAAAGTTATTTCTAAACTCTATATTAAGGAGATCTAAGCATTGACACAAGCATACGGAATTGCCTAGAAAATTGACATAGAAAACTGCTCTGGCTTGACCAAAAGTGAATTGTAATAAAGTAGGTTGAAGCAGTCTGAAGACATATTATTTTGCAGGTGGTCTTCTGTGAGGTCAAGATAGAAAATTGGGGCAAATACTGAATTTTGATTCTTCACAGTTAATTAATATTTACCCCTCAGAAGTCTGTGTTGCTCTTAATGCATCAGAATGAAAGGTAATTTTTGGAACTGTGCTCTCCCTTTTTGTATTACTTTATTGTATTTCCTACAATCTCTTCATATGCATACACTGTCACACTGAATGAATACGGATGTGTTGTCACATATGTGGACTTGTTAACCAGTGTGCATTTGATATCAGATGTAGTTAAGAACTTTCAGAACTGGAGCTTTTTTATGCTGATATACCAAAATATTTCCCACCTCTGTGCTTCCTTCCCTCCCACTCCCCTTTATTTTTACAGCTTATATGTATTTTCTTTGTTATTGGTTAATGTGAAAATAACATAGAACGTCGTACTGTAAAAATAAACACAAAATGTTGTACTGCCTTATCTTCACTTATTTAGCCTCATTGCTGAAGAACCGTAGCAAGTAAGGTAATGGAGCATGTTCTGAAAACTCCTGCTGGTATTTTGCCATTGCACCGGAGAGAGAAATACTTTAGAAAGGGTAACCATTAACAAGTGAGAGTTTGCATTTGCTGCTGGATCAAGCATGTGTAGAAATGAGCATAAGTGACTGCAGCTGTCCTGTTTTAGCCTGATCTCGTTTTATGGCTAAGAGAGATATTGCAATAAGCATCAAGCAGCCAAATATTTTGCACTGTTGAGTAAATGAAAATCCATTATAATAAGGATGTATAAAGTAATTCTAATTTGAATTCTTAGGGATCATGCACTGTCCTACTATCTTACTGCACATTACTTCCTAACCTGGGGCATGTTTTCCAAATCATTTCCTGCAATAACAGCTCCCAGCCCTGTGGATCACTGGCTACTCACACTCTAAATGCCCTCACATCTGTCATTGAGTAGCTAAGCACTCTCTAGACTGGCAGTTTCTTGAGAATGGAATGTTTGTGGCTTTTGCAGCTTTCCTTAAAAATTTTTAATATCTGCCAAAACTCTGAATAGAATCTACATGAATTTATTATAATGAATAGCAAGATTTAAGAAAACTGCTGTATTCTGAAAGATGTATGCGACCATAAATGAAATCTGTGTGTTAATAACTACTTTCAATTTCATTTAGTACCAGATTAATTTTTTCTGGTTTCACTCAATTAAAAAGCTGACAGCATGCTTAGATAACTGTTTTCAGCCAAGATCTAGTCCTTTCACAAACATTGCCCTAAGGCTTTCTTTCTGCAGAGGGCAAACATGTTAGGTTTTCCATTTCCTTCTATTTAAACAAGTATTTCCTGCAAAGGGTTTGCTATAAAGTACAAACTTGATACTTAATCAACAGGTCATTCTAAACGCTTCTCCTAGAGAGCAGATAATTTGCTGATGACTTTCTGAGTATCTGTGTCTTTTTCAGTAATTAGTTGGCCAGCTAACATAAAAACAACCCATTAACCAAAGGTAAATGCAACACTTGCCAGTGACTTTGATATTTGACATGACTAAACAAATTGCTTACCTTAGTGAATTAAATTCTACTTCTTGTGGTCTAGTAGGGTAGAGTTTCAGTTTAATCTGTAGCCCTTTGCAACCTACATATTGAAAACTCATGTTTTTGTAGTGAGATTAAGGAATGGAATTCATCTTAGTTTCTGGTGGATATCATAGAAAGCTAATCCCTAAAGTGGCAATGATAGTGTCACAGGACTGCTACTTTTGGAGTAAGTTAACACCCTACCTTTGGGCCTGGAGCACTATTGGAAAACTTTCTGCTATTTACCTGCATGAAATTCAGCCTTCTGTTCGTACAGACTTCAGTAAAATGTTTATTATTGGATTATTTTTAATTCAGTGAGGATTTAAAGATACTAAAACTGTAGATATTTGGTTTTTGTTGGGGCTGGGAATGTTAAGTGGAAAAGAAATATAATCTAAGATAAGTTGTTTTGGTGGAGATACTTAAATAGGCTGATAGGGTCATTTATTTATAGGATTCTGCATGACATTAATATTGTGCCTTTTAAAGTCGCCTTGAGCAAATTTAAAAATCACTGCAGATGTCTTCCAACAGACAAATGTTGTGTGATGTTGCAGCAGGGAGCATTTAGTTTGTGATAGCCAATGGAGTAATAGATTTTAAAAATTGTTACTATATAGATATGTAGTAATTTTCGAAAAGCCTCTGTATACTGAATAGGCAGTAAAATGTACTAAGTTAAATTTGTGACCCTTCAAGTTCCTAGGGTAGCTATATACAAAAAGTGTCACAATAGTTCTGAGAGTATAAAATATTGAGTATCCTTCTGCTTTTGAATGATCTTTTCCTGTCCTGTGGATAATGGCTGAAATGAATCATTGGTGCAACTGATACAAAAATATATAACCAACAAACAAACAAAAAAAGAACAAATTACAACAAACTTGTAAGACTACTCAAAATTTAATACTGCAACTACAAAAATATATAATATGATCACAAAGGTTCCATTTCTTCTGGTATTATTGCACATTCACTGTGAAATAGGTAGGCTTATTGTAATTTTTTGTTGATGGAAACTGGAAAAGAATCCGACCTAACAACCCATGTAAAGCAATATTATTATTAACTAATTAGCCTTCCAATGTCTTGAAATTAAATTTAATTATTTAGATTGTAATAGCCCTTAAACACTATCTTTTTGTCATTTAATTGTAGTCTCTGGAATGAAGAGGTAAGGACTCATAAATAAGACTTAGGACAGCTAAAATTACTTATTGTGTCAATTTCTGCTGGGTGATAAAACAAAAATGATATTCTATGAACATAAAATATCTTTTTCACTGAAACATACATATAAAAGAAAAAGAATGGATTTTTTGAATAGGAATAAATTTCTTCTTATCTGTTTTTTTTTAATGCAGAATTTCTCACCTATGAGTTCTATTAAGTGTTCAGTCTTATGTTCTCATACATCTTAATTTATAATAAATGATTTTAGCTTATAATATCTGCTCTTATCTCATATTGAAGCAGATTAAAATGTCACTTATCATTCGACAGTTAAGAAATATAGAATATTAAGAAAGAGGTGAAAGTATTTTTTTCTGCTCTTCAAAAAATCAGGACATGGAAAAAGTAATTATATGATTATGAAAAATTTGAAATTCACAGTTCTGTAATGGATTTAATCATGTCACTAGTTCTAAGCATTCTAAGTACTAATCTGTTTAAAGATTATTTCCTAAGTAACAGGGTGACTATGAGTTGTACATCTCTGCAAACTGACATCTACTAGCTGTCCTCAGATTAATCTTTACTCTTGATTTGCTTCCTGCTTTTAGCTGATATTGTTAGCAAAGATGAACATTAACGCTTCATTCAGCAGCAATCAGTAAAACTCTGAGACCATAACTATTCTTCATTCAATATGGATCAAATTCACAGGGAAAAGGGTGAATATAGGTGCAATGTTAATTGTAAACCTGTACCTGCAGTGATAAATACCAGAAGGCAATTTCTTAACAATGTTTACGAAGAATAGTTTTCTATTTGTGCTATACTGCCCTGCATAGTTTTTCTTATGAAATGGTTTAAAATTTTTCATAGTATTGTATGATATTACTACGACGCAATTGTACCATAATTCTACAATATGCTATACTACAACTAGTGTATATTGAAAAGATTTAATGAATATTTTTTTAGATTGAAGATCTACATGAGATCACCTTAGTAATCTAATTGAAATTTCATTTTTTAGCAGAGTAAATAATATTTAATAGCTTGTAAGCCTTATATAAAAAGTAATTTATATAAGTTGTGTATTTTCCTATAAATAACCATTGCATGTTGCACAGTGAAAGTGCTGAAATTACTAGATGGTTGCTACTCTCCTGCAGAAATGAAAGCTTGCACTGCAAAGTGACCTTTTCTGCTTTCCTATGTGCTTATAAAATGCGTGAGATTGGGAAGAGACAGAGAATTTTCCCACATGAGACATAAGAAATGTTACAGAGAGCATTTCTGAAGATGTAGAATTGTCAAAGATTTGAATGCAAAAGAAACCCACAGAGAAATAGGACAAGAAATTCACTGATGCCTTCTTCTACTATAACAACAACTGGTGGGATTGTAAAATTGGATTTTTGAATCTATGGGTAAAGTCTTGTGCTATGGCAGGCAATTACATCATGACTCACAACTGTATAAAGTTTCATCTTAAACTCTATTATTAGATTTTCTTCCTGCTGCACTTTTTGCCAGAAAAGAAAAAAAAAAAATTGTTCCAGAGACTTTTGCTACTAATAGCTGGAAGCCTTAATCTGATTTTCACCCTGTATTTAACATGAAGAGTTTGTATATTTGCTTTTTTGTTGTAATGCTTGCTGTATTCATACGTAAAAGCCTGAGTCCTTCTCAAACCAGGGCTAAATCAAATTACATTATCACACTTAGCACTAGAACATAGATGAGACTAGTGATGGGGCAGTCAGTCAAATAAAGGCCTCTTAAAATCAAATTTTGGCTTTTCATTACATATTAGACTGCATGGAAAAGTGTCTGGTCTGATCAACTTGTCAGTATTAGAATTAGCTAAAGTGTTGGTATGAACAGGGAGGAAAGTAAATCACCTTAAGGAAAACAGTGTAATGTGTGCTAGGAGAACAAGGAAAGCTTAGAGTGAAGAGGCTTAGAATGAAGAGACAAGTACCTTATACAGGCATCCAGGTATCTCAGACATACATGAAAGTAAAATATTTCTGTTGGTACTGTTTTTCTCTAAAAGACCATAGAACTAGTAAATACCGAGACTTGGATGGAAAGTCATGCTGGCAAAATCCAACAAGTAAGCACTGATTCTTTTCTCTTATTTCAGTATTTATTCTTGTAGGCCCAAAGCCGCCAATAATTTAGCTGTTCAGCAACGCGTCTTATTTATACTCTCTGTCACTCTGCCCTCAAAATATAGGATTTTAAGCTACATTATATTCAATCAAAGGCTAGTCTGAAGAGAAGTAGAATAACTTTTTGTTTTTAAGTATTTGGGGAGCAAGAATAAGGTTTTACAATTTTAAGGGAATAAATAAATACGGCTAGGGTATTTGAAGGACCTTGAATGCCTGGGATAGGTATAAATTTGATATAAACAGTGTGCCAGAGAGGGCAAATTATTCTAAGGCCATAAATACCTGTCTTGGCAAACTACATCTGGAAAATGTAGCTCATCTCTTTTTTTTTATTTTTCCCTACCACAGTAAAGCAAGAGACCCATGTTCTTCCTGTAAAAATTTACTGAGACTTGTACTTGTCTACCCATAGAGCATCTGTCAAATCCAACAGTAAAGCAGCTTGATAAAAATTCTACAAAAGAGGGAAGGAAAAAGAGAGCTGAAATATGGCACCTTCTCAGTTAAAGAGAAAATACTACCAGCATCAATCAATTAAGATTTCCGTAAGAATTATGAGGCTGAATACTTCAGAAGATCTAGAACAGGAGTTTTAACAAGCACAGGTGAAGAGGTAAAACAGTCAATCAGATTTTACAGACACATACTTGATTTTAGGAAAATGTGGTACTATTTCTTAGCTGATAATATGTTGATTTTTAAGGATGACTGCTTAGGTAACAACACAAAGAAAGTGGTGAATAATTGTGCAGTTCTTAAATTTCTTTAGATGAAAGTACAGCTGATGTTTTTCTTGACCTTCAGAAATAATAGTTCTACAAACAATATAGATCTCAGTTGGGCAAGTAAAGGGACATCTAACCTATAGCTGCCTGTGAAGGACCTGTTCAGGAATTTGAATTATAGTCCTAATTTAGTTCTTTGCTTTTTTAGACTGGGTTTTTTAAATGGGTTAAGGGATATAGTGTCCTGGGTTCAGCAGTAGCAGTCACTTTTCTCCTTCTTAGTAGCTGGTGCACTGCTGTTTTTGACTTTCCGCCCGGGAGCAGCACTGATAACACCGATGTTTTTAGTTGCTGCTCAGTAATGTTTACTCTGACCAAGGACTTTCTGAGCCTCATGC
>JANEXQ010024213.1:0-19455 GCA_026283885.1 Poicephalus gulielmi | reverse complement strand
CCAAAATCAAAAACACAGCACTGCACCAGCTACTAAGAAGGAGAAAAATGACTGCTACTGCTGAACCCAGGACAGCTCCATCCCTGGCAGTGTTCAATGCCGTGTTGGACAGGGCCTTGGGTGACATGGTTTAGTGGGAGGTGTCCCTGCCCATGGCAGGGGGGTTGGAACTAGATGCTCTTAAGGTCCTTTCTAACCCTAACTATTCTAGGATTCTATGACTTCTTTCAGGTATCAAGATTCCTAGAACAGTAATACTGCTGACAGTACTCAAGTAGACTGTAAAGTCAACACCTGGATCACAGACTTTTCCAAACAAGACCTGCTGCTGATCAGGTAATTTGAAACTGCAAGTTCTTAACCAAGATATTTATCCTCACAGTTATTTAACTGCAGTTTCACTGGTTTTCAACCACTGACCACTAAATAGTTATTTTGATTAAATAATTTCTATAGTGAGCTATTTTATCAATCTGCGTCTCTGACAGAAATAATCAAAAATCCTTGCACTGCTGTATTACTGAGCAGATGAACTGCAGACACTCTAATTGCATCTCAAGGTTACCCTTGTAGGGCATCAGTTGAACCTGATGCTTCCACAACTACCAATTCCTTAAACATACCCCAGGCACAGTCCCAATAAAGTTTCTTGCATATACATGATTGTTATTAAAACTTATTTAGGCTAATTTCTTCTGCCCTTACAGCTGTACAATTCTACGGTTTCCCTGCAATGACACATTTTTTGTTTGTTGCTGGTTTTGACTTTTTTTTTTTTAATTCTGTCTCTGCTTTATATCTTCATAATTTTTTATATTAGAAGTGAAACATCAAGACTGGGATAAATATGGCCTTTTTATGCATGGTAAACAAATTCATGAAGCCACAAGAAAGATCAGATCTTACTTATCAGGGATGTTCCTTTGCAAAATGGGGTACACGGTAGAAGGAAGAGTCTAGGCATAAGTTCTGCATACATATAACTTGCTCTAATAAAAAAAGGGGAGAAAGGGGATCATTCTGTCTTGAAAGTCTAAAACAGGACATATCAAGCGCATGCTAAACATGCCACTATTAAATACCAACATTTGCTCACTATTGGTTTTCCTATTCTTTTTAAATACTAAAGCAAATAAAGCCAGAGAGACTGACTTCACAGCTTAACATTGTTTTAACTCCCAGCACACTTACTTGGCAGCTAGCAAAGCTGTGATTCCCATTCTTGCTCCAAATAATTTCTTTAATGAAATATGACAGTGTCATCAGTTATGAGAGAAAACAGCTGAGTCCAGACCACTGTATAACATGGCTGTTAGTGGCTTGTTACCTATGTTGACCACAGATACTGCATTAGGAAGGACTGATGCTATTTCCAATCTTAATTTGAGGTCACTCAAATTGAAATACTTGAACCTCCCCTTTGGCCAGCTATGAGATGAGACTAGGTTACTCAGTGCCTCAGTCAGACCTTAAAAGCCTGCAAGTATGAAAGCTGCACAGCCTGTGTAAGCAACCTCTTCCACTGTTAGGCTCTTCTCACAGCGAAGAAATCTTTCCATATATCCAGTCCTAACTTCTCCTGCTTCAAACTATGTCCCTCACCACTGTCCCCTGTAAATCTCTTATTCCGCTTGTTTACTTACAAGCACAGAGACAAAATATTTCTTTCAAACTGAATGAAATCTGCATGTCATCAGCCTCTGTTCAGGCTTTTGTTCAGGATGACACCTTTCAGATTTTTGGTTCAGCTAAATGGGATGAGTATGGTCTGAATCACTAAGTTGGCAAAACTATACTACAATACTTTTTAATGAGAGCTGCACATTTGCACAGCTCCTCAGCCCTGGTAGTAAGTCAACCACAAAACTAATTCTCATATGAAAAAAAGATATTAGAAACAATCCTAAAGCAATTAATTTTTCTTTAAAATCTATTATTATGTAACCAAAGAAGAGCCATGGCAGAATCAATAATAAATTGCAGAGTCACTCATAGTGGAAAAACCTCAGGGAGTCTCCAGTTCAACTATGCTCAAAGCAAGGTCAGCTCCAAGGTCAGACCAGGTTGCTAAGTGCTTTATGAAGTCTGCTCTTGAAAACCTCCAGGACAGACATTCCACAACATCTCTGTGAAGCCTGTCCCAGCACTTGTCTGTCCTCATGGCATTCCTGCCCCTTTAAATTGGATCTTCTGCCTCTTTCAATTTATATCCATTCTCCCTTGTCCTACTGTCAGGCATATCTGTAAAGACACTGACTCCTTGAAAACCTCGCCATAGGCACTGGAAGGCATTGATTATGTTCCCTTTGCAGCACACTTCCCCTTTTCTTCTCTAGATCAAGTCCAGTTCCCTAAGCCTTTCTTGGTGAGTCATGTGCTTCAAAGAATAAGTCAAAGTTCACTTCAGCACTAGGACACAGACCTTAGTAAGTAATATGCAGAAAGTTAGCTAATCTTGCCTTATATTCGGTGCATCATTTTCTACATGAACCTTTAGTTTTATTCTGTAACTATCTAAACGTTCCTGCACAGCATCACTAACTCTCCAATTCCCTTTGAATGTTGAAGGATAAATTTTTAGAGCTTTTCCTAATTTGATGTACATTTGCAATTCAAAAACAAACTTGCTCCATAAACCAATTGCAACTATATTTTTCATACCTCCCTGCTTTAGTACTGGATTTAATGAACTTCAGATTTCAGGTGCTTGTTTTGAAGTTCTGAAATGCAATTCCCATAAATTAAAGCTTACTTGTTTTGTTAATGATAGTTTTCAAACCAGCTTTCCTGTAAATCTACAAAGTACCAAGTAGCATCATTCTAAACTCTAGACATTACTGGATGTTAGGTTACCTCTATAAACTGTATAACTTCTTATAAAAAATGCTTTTGCTTTTTAATTGGCTTTTTATTTGCTGCTACCAGTCAGAGCCTTACTGTGATACTTAATCACAAGTTGAGAAAGTTTACCACTTTCACTTTCAGTGTTTGGCAAAACCCAGGTAAAAACCTACCAAGGCCCTTCTCACATTTCTGATCTGTTTTCATCACCTCTGTCTGACTGGCTGGGAAACCTAAAAGGATATTTAGGTTGCCCCACATATAGTGCAACAGATTTCGTGCAACCATGATAGAAAGGCAGGGTTTGAATATCAGTCCACATACTCAGAATGTAAACAAGCTTCGGCATGTAGTAAACAGATTGTTTAACCATACATGTGACTGTGAAATGTTAAATAAAACACTGAAAGTCTAAGTTTAGAACTTCTGGCCAAAGCCATTGCTTTCCAATTAAACTGTCCCATTATCCTGGTTTCACTGTCACTCTGAGTCTAAAAAGAAATGTGTTGTGTTCAGAGAGGGAATTGCTGGAGGGGGAATAGAAAGAAGATACAGGAAATCTGGAGACTTAAAATGTGGAATGCTTTGATTTTGTTTAGGGTGGAAAGCCAATTTAGGAAGAAATTTCTAGCCAAAGGTAATATTATTCTACAAAAATGTGGAAAATTTTGATTTTTTAAATATGGTTGCATAGGCAACACAAAGCCCCTGGTTGCATTGTACGTAGTCTGAAGCAATTATTGATAGCTTCACTATAGGACTGTCTTAGAAAATAAGAATAATCTGCTTGAATCCTGCCTGCGTCCTTCCACATGTTGTAGTAAAGGGCTGGGAGTTTTATTGTACTGAAAGGAAAGTATTCTTTGCAAGGAGAGAAGTTAAATACTGAAACAGGTGCACACAGAGGCTGTGGCATCTTAACCCATAGAAATGTAAAAGTAAATAAACAACTGGACAAGGCTCTGACTGTCCTAATGTGGCTTTGAAATTGATCCTGCTTGGAGTAGTGCTATGGTGGGTTCATTTTGACTGGCTGCCAGACCCCTACTCTCTCTTTTTCACCCCCTCTCCCCAACAGGACAGGGTAGAGAAAAAAATAAAAAGCTCACCAAGGTTTAAGATAAATCAGGGATATTACTTACCGGATACCATCACGGGTAAAACAGATTAAGCATGAAGAAAATGACAATTAAAATAGAGTTGGATAGTGAACAAAGACAAAACCAAAACAACTTCCCCCACCCTCATCTCTACCCCCACTGAGCAGCATAAGTGGAATGGGAAGCTGCAGCCCATCTGGAACAGCTCCTCTGCGTTGGACCTTCCTCCTCACACTTTTCCCTCAGGGGCCTCTTCAGGGACTGAAAATACCTGCTTCAGCACCTCTTTCCTCCATTTTTTACCTTGGTGCACAGGGGAGGCAGGCAGGACCTGATGGCACCCAAAGGTAATGTATCCTGTGATGAATCTGCCTGTTTCAAGCAGATAAGACATATAGGGACACAAGCAGTTATTAAAAGCTCATTCAGTTTGATTATATATAACTTAACATGGATACAGTCAGTTCTGGTTTTTATCAGCTTGTGAACTGCACATCCATATAAAATGCTTATTTGCTAGAATGGATTGCTACTTTAAATTTCAAATTAGTTTAAGATAAAGAATAACAGCTTTAAAACCAAATAAATGCTGCAAAGTAAAAATATTTGTGTTTTCTTTCTGACTAGGATTCTGCAACAAAGATAAAACTGTAATGCTTAAAGTACCTGTATAAAAGGGCCCCAAAGCATTTTAAAGACTATCTTAACTGCATGATTCAGTTTGCTATTAACATTACTGACATCTACTGACGGAAAGACGAAAGTTGCCATGAGCACACTAGCAGCTCTAGACATGATATAAAGTAAGAGAAATATTGTTTAGTTTAAAAATCGAAAAGTATACAGATGAAGGCTTGCAATAATAGCTGTTTGTATTGAGCAAAAAGAAGGCTAACTGAGCCGTTCTGTGCTGACTATTCTAAAAATATCAGATAAACTCCAAAATCCAACTTGAATTCTTTAATTTTTAACAGAATATTAAATTGCAAACCAAACACAAGTAGGGAAGACAGCAAACTGCCAGAATTTGATTACTGTGTGTAATGGCAGAAGTCATAAAAGGATAATACTTTAAGGGAAGTTCCTGGCTTGCACTGGATGGCAAAAGGCTTGTATGGCAAGAAAGCTTTGTCTTCTGAAGAAAAGAACCAGAAGAAAGCTACTTGTGGTACATGAAACATCAGCTATGAGCATTATATTAATGTAGTATTCTTTAACTCAGCATGATACAAACAGCACCTTGCATGCATGGGACAGCTTGGCGCTTCTTTCCCCAGGATATAGAGAACTGCCCTGAAGCATAGGCAGGCAGCAAGCTCTGCTGCAGGCACATGCTCAGCAATTGACAAAATTGGCCTACTGCAATATAGCTTTCTGAGGTTAATCTTTGAATATGGGAATTCACTAGCATTTTCCTTCTCTCTATTCAAGGCTAAATTGCAAAAGAACTGCTAAATGAACATGTCACGATGTAGAAAATGCCCTTACAGGCTGGAAGTTGCAAATAAGCTCTACCAAAATTTTCTTTCTTTTTTGTTTTGGGTTTGTCTTCTTTTCTTTTTTTCCCTCACCAGTCTTTGCATTTCCTCCACAAATCAGCACTACATGCTTTCGATGCACTTAGCACTCTGTTCTCACAAGTCAATTCATCATTCTTGCTAAGATGTTAAGCCATAGTGACTATCTACAATCTCTGACAAAATTTTCCTAGACCCATTGCCATTTTAATTTGTAGTAATATGCAATGAATTTATTAGTTGATTAATGGTTCTGGGGAAATCTTATTCTTTTCACATGAAACACCATTTTTAATTTGCTATCAAACCCAAAGATTTTCCACTGAGTTAGCTTGTGCAAAGATGTTGCTAGGCAACCAGGATTATTTTTCCTATCTTTGTTCAGCAATGAAAGCTATAAGTTTACCAGCCTGAACCTTGCAGGCAGCTTTTGTGATTTAATGAAGTCTCTAATGTTTATAATCCCTTGTCACTCTTACCTCTGCACTCTCATTTCTTTTCATTGGAGTTTCATGCAGATGGACACAGATGCAACAGCTCTCAGGCTGCCTGCTGTATGCACAAGTAATGGCAAATTAGCTGGATTGATAACTTAGGAGGGAGCTATGTAAACATATAGAGCTTTTCAATAGCTTTCTATTTTGTGAAACAATGCACCATAAGTCACCAGCGTCAACTTGAAAAGTCAAAGAACAGCTTTTGGTTTTAGTGTTCTCAGTGTATAGATATTTCTAGATTGACCAAATGCTTCCAAAAATCATAATAGCAATAGTTTTCTATAAACACTACCTCACCTGTTCCCCATAATTTATTATTTCATATTTAAAACTGGACACATTACATATTTAGAAGCCTCTGGTTAAGTGATCTCAAATAATCTTTCTCATTACAGATTGCTTCTTATCATTCAGCAGTAAAATATTTATATGCAGACATGTATCCAACGCAGTAACCATGAATATAGCTTTAAAAACACAAGATTCAGCATATTCACTGAGTCATAAATTATATAAAGCTTTTTCAAAATGGGAGGGGAAGATGGGTTGGCCAAGCAGATGACTATATTCCATTTAAGATCAGAGGAGTTAAGCAGCAAAGAAGCAAGTTATAACAAATTATTCCCTTCATGATGAAAAGAAATCACTATAGGACAGGTAAGACAGTCCTGGCAAAAGAATCTTTGCTTTGGTGAATAATAGTGCTGTTTTAAAGGGTTCTTCAGCTCCCACTTTATAGGCAGAATGATAGATTTGCATGCCGATACAGTGTTTTCTAGGCACATAAATTCTGTGATAGCTTCTATTGCAAACTGATCTTCAAAAACAATCCCCAAAAAACATGTTTTGGTTAACATAACAGATTCCCTAACTACTGAATGCATGCAAGTCACTAAATGTTACTGGTTTTTTGTACAAAAAAAAAAAAAAAATCCCCCAAAAAAACCAAAAACCAAACCAAACCAAAAAGAAAGGTGGACTTACTATTATTCTCCCCTGTGGTTTTCAGCCTCAGGAACTGAAGGAAGAAAACACCCATCTTTCAGAATGTCTGATTAAAAAAAAATAAAAGAATTGTATTTTTCCAGTTGGACTCCAAATAGCATTTTCTCTCCCACTCAACACTTCATTTTTAAACACAAAATTATCAAAGTAAAACCCCCAAAACATTGCAAGCTTCAGTAATAAATGGAGCTCAGCAGGATTTAAGTAAAGTTTCATGGGGATTAGGCAAGGAAGGAACTTCAGAAAAAATATTCCACCCTAAAGAAAGATTTTCAGTCTGAAACAAAATAGACAGCCCTACTATAAAAAGATGCTACACTTGTTATTCCAGTAGCTTTGAAGAGCTAATTTGGAATGCGACAAAGGTAACGTTAAGTGAAAGCAGTACCTGCCACAGCATCTAATGTACTAAGTTTAGTGGCTATGTTGCCTAAAAAGAAGTGCATGTCAGAAGCAAGAGAGATCTGAGGGTCGTTACACAGAAAGATAATGGACAATGGCAGAGGACTGTTTAGGATGCCAAACCATTCATTACTTCGACTCTGCCTCTGCTATTTATGCAGAATACAATAATTAGGAAACAGCAATTTAGGGACAGAACAACCCTCCTTTTTCCGTACATGGCATCCAAATCCAGGCACACTGAAATAAGATCCCAGATTGCTCTGAACCATCGCACAAAAATAAGCTGGAATGGGCAATTAAGGAAAAGGATGCTACTGGAACATGGAACTTTATTGTCCTGTTTGTTATGCCAAATGATTGGAGAAATATACACCACCTTCATACCAGCACGGAATTTGGTATCTTTGTCTGCGTTGCTGTGAACTGTAAGAACATTATCCATTGAGCTCATTTGTTTTCTGCGGCAAAAGAGGGGTGAGCCTTACTTTGATACTGAGATTTTTTTTATTATTTTTAGTAACTTCTGGCCACACTTCATAGTGAAAACCATTTAAAATTTTAAGGCTATGTAATTTTGCTGTCCTACAAATAGTATGGTAAACTGCAAGTAACTAAAAGCAACACTGCAGCTACAGGGGCTATCTCTAGTTTGGGTTTTCATTACATGGTCACACACAGCATTATTCTTCCGCACTGGTGTAGCATGTGTTCCTGATTTTTGCACAGGCAATCAACCAGTTGAGTCAATTTTTCCAAAATACTCAGATTCATCTTCCATCTTTAAGGTAACACAAATACAGTGATAGCCTTGAATGATGCAAAGCAAAGAAAAAGTTTTTCTTGAGATCATGTTCAGATTTATATATTTATTCAGAGAATCATCCTGACTTCCAGCCATGCACAAGCACATGCATGTATTTCAGCATGGGTCAGACCCATAGCATGCATAAACTGTCAAAATCAATTACTTAACCTCTGTACATTTAAAACTTGCAAATAATTATACAGTGGCCCAGATTCTACTGAGAGTGACTGAAAACTGCAAGTCCAATTGACAAGAAGGGAGAAAAAACCAGACTTCCATTTAGTTTTACATCAAATATCACAGAACTATTAAAAGGTGCCATGTGAGCAGCTAGCAGAATTTCCAAAAAGTTGGAACTGCTCTGAAGCCTTGAGATCACAACGTTGTCTCTGTGGCTCCTTAACTAAAAAGGGTGAAGGGAGGAATATGCACAGTGTTGGCAAGGGTATTTGGGAGACTAAGAATCGAGCAGTAGAAGCAGCAGCCTCTTCAGAGTAGCAGCAGCCCAATGGAGTCCTCAATAAGAAGGACAAGCCAGGACAAATGTACCCTGCTGTCTACTAAAACCATCAGTGTCATTCCTTGTTCATTTAATGTCTGGAGGCAGCCAAAATGTTGCATGTAGTTTGTCAAAAGGAGCTGTTCCTAGCCCTCATTCCCATTCATTCACCTGTGCTGGAACTGCTGAAATGGTACCAAGTAGTCTGAACTCAAGACTCACTAAAAGGCAGAAGCTGAAAAAAGTGCCTGAGACATCAAATAGTGAGATCCTAATGCAGACATATATTAAAAAAAAAAAAAAAAAAAAAAGCCACCTCTACATTTCTTCTCTTGGTCACATTTCTCCTCCATGGTTATGCCAGACACTTTACAGTAATAGCTCACATAGGCGAATGACAGAAACTTGCATTGAAACTAAAAGTATCTAGTCACCTATCTGTCCTTTTTTTTTTTCCAACCATTTGCAGTAAGAGCCACCAAAAAAGCCTAAACCTGTGAGCCAGGACTTCATCACATAGCGTGTTATGCAAAAATAAATTAACAGTCTTACATGGCAGTTCCAGGAGTACATATCAGCTACAAGAAAACTTTAAGCAACAAAGGGAAAAGACAAATCTCAAAGATTCATAATGGCCTATTTTAAGGCAGGGCACAATTAATGATTAAATACCATCATTAAAATGTGGGCAAATTATCTGCCATAAGTGATATCACCAACAAGTTACTTTTCATCTCTTCATAGGTTATCAAGACAAATTCACCTAAATTTCTTGATGAAATCATCTTCAACAACTACAACAGTGACTTTATTCTACAAACTTCTTTTAAGCAGAATTTTTCCATTAATTCAGTCACCTGGATTTCCAGGAAAAAAACAAACCAACAAAAAAAACAACCAACCAAAACACTCCACAATCACCAACACCGTCCTTCCCCTCCCAGCCCCCAAAAAAAATAAATTAACAAAACAAACCAAACAAGAAAACCCCACACAAACAAACCCACAAGCCCTCAACTTAAAATACTAACTTCCTCATGGCTTGCAGTATTCACTGAAATTGTACATATATAGCTATTGTCTTCGCTAAGAAAGACTTCTTTACTGTGATTGTATATATGGCAAGATGTTGTCCTGAGCTAAGAGATGCAAAACAATGTGTTATGAAGCTAAAATTATGGAAAAGTTGATACATTCTGTAGAATCAGCCACAGGGAAATCTCTATCTGTAAATTTGAACCCTGCAAAAAAATTGCATGTTTTGTAACGGTCTAGATTACCCCTAGGAGATATGGATCTAAATAGGTTTGGAGATATACCTTCCTGAAATCTTAGTTTAATTGAACAAAATGGAAAAAGTCAGAATTAAATGTCTTGATCAAAAACATAAACCAAGCAATTTATATTCCTGAAATAACTAGCACAGGACAGATTTTGGCAGCAGGAGCATTGCTTGCATTTAAAAACCTATCTAAAGCTGTTTTAAAAATAACTGGTCTGTCAACTTGAGTCAATCATTTTATTTTTTGTAATCCTCTCATACTCTGTAGCATTTCTCTCCAAGGAATGTTTCTGGTGTGCTGTCATGTCCCATTAGGGACGTGATATGGTGATTATATATATTGGTGAAATCATTAAATTCAATCTTTATCCTAGGATAAAGTGCAGCAAATATGAAATTGGACTCAACCTCTTGTGTAAACTGTAAAATACATTGAAGTGCCGTTACATGACATTTTTCTTGGTTTCAAAGCAAAATTTTAATTTTAGAACAGCTTTTCAGTGAGC
Organism: Poicephalus gulielmi; assembly: GCA_026283885.1. Lineage (NCBI taxonomy): Eukaryota > Metazoa > Chordata > Aves > Psittaciformes > Psittacidae > Poicephalus > Poicephalus gulielmi. Next base: position 8,998 of record JANEXQ010024213.1, on the reverse strand, counting down.
AAAATTACCTTTTTGATGTCAACGTGAAAAGTTAATACTGTCATAATATACTTAAGTGAAACACTTTATTTAATGCCTCTGGACATTAGTTGGATATTTAATTGTTCAGTTTGATTACTTTTTCAAAGCCATGTGAGAAGCATGGCCTTCACAAAGGGTTCTATATCTACTTTTAGGTTGCCTACGGTAAAATATAGATATGTGTAAATAAAAAAGTAAATATATATATATATATATAAAATTTTGGTTAAGTGATCAAATAACTGCTTTTATTTCTTTGCACCCAAGCACCTGCCATGCTTCAGTCGCTTGGAATTTAGAAGTTCATGACTTATTTTCCTGTTCACAGTTTCTCTTCTAATCTTCTCTGATTTCTCACAGCAGGTTGGAAAAAAAAAATATGGTCTTTTCTGCCATATACCTACTTAAATTCTTCAGGGCTGGTCCAGATCTAAGCTAGGACTCTCTCCTAAACAAAACCATATTTCTTCTTCTTTCTGCTATCCCTATATTTTCTGCAAATTGATCTCCTTGGTTTCAGCCATTTTGTTACTACACATCTGGAAATATATGATCATGGCAGGCTGGGGTTCACATCACATGCTTCAGGAATTTCCTCAGCAAGAAACTTAAAAACAATTTACGTTATCAATCAGCATATGCTACCTGAAACTAGAGCATTGCATTTCAGCAAATTATATGTTAGGATAATATTATTTTTCGACACCATTTGTTTCTCATTTCACAAAATACAAGTATTTCAGATGAGAAAAAAAGAGTCATATCCTTCATCAGTTGTTACATATAAGTCACTATTTATTCTAAAGATTTTATCAACAACATGGATTAAATTGTAGCTACTACTAAGCATGGATTCAAACAGCTGTAGTACCTGATTAATAATTGTTCTGCTGTCTTTTAAAGTCTCCAGTGTCTCCAGTAAGGGTACATGTGAATATTTCAAATGTGAATAACAGATGAATTTAATGTTTTCAATATGTATTAAGGTGTCTATGCTTGATAAACCCACTAACATAAAACATTTGCTATAATTATAAACATTATCAAGTAAATCTGACATCCTTCACACAAAGTGATTTTCCAAATGAGAACAGTATGCATATACATTTAGGATAAATATCTCAGGTCTGGAATATGCAAAAAAAACCCCAAAAACCAAAACCAAAACAAACAAACAAAAAACCACCCCCACAAAACCAAAAAAAAACCCACATCAAAACAAAACACCAGACTGGCCACAAACTAAGAGAAATGAACTAGTAATAGTAATGTTTTACTTTGATAGGCCATCGTCTAGTTGTAAAGGAAATTTTACTACAAATGTCTTTTTACTATCCTGCCATAACAAATGCTTAAAGTTTTTTGCTTTTTTTACTAAAGCCACATGTAATAAGAAGGTGAACGTCCAGCTTTAGAAAAATATTAACCAATTGAAAAAAAATTGTGCTTAATTTTGACTTACATAGCAAACGGTATGCTACTGTATCAAAAGCCAGGAAGTTATTACAACAGACAGGGCAGAGGCTAACAGTGTCCAGTAGCAAGCTGTAATGAGAACCAAAACTTTGCTTTTAGTTGAGATCCCAGTATTTCTGGTACAGTGGCATCTTTATTACAATAAGCCACAATGCATAATGTATAAGCAGAAAGAGATGCTTCCAGTTTTTTCACTCCTTTTGCAAGATCTCAGGTCTGAAAGTACAATTTTACCTTGTGTTGAGAGGCATTTGCTCAAGGGGGAATGAAGGTGATTTCCTTCATCTTTACTGTTGATCACAATCGCTTTGTGGATAGAAAAGCAGAGCAGAAAAGTTGAAGTTAAGATAGCGGATGTACAGTCTACAAAGATAATAATCTCCCTTTTTTTTTTTTAGTTGTGACTGAATCAAGACTAGTGATTCAGGGTGCAGAAAATTATATAAGCTTAAAATTAGCATAAAATTACATTAAATATTAGCTACTGAATGCTTTATCTAAACAGCTTATACACATACAGAGAAAATAAAAAAAGGAATCTAGATTTGCAAAGTGAGAGCTTCAGTTTTCTTCTTTAAAAAAAATCCCATCAAATTATTTAAGATCACTGTGTAGCTGCTCTTTATTTGTTAATAATCATTTTAAACCAGTAAATAATATGAAGTATAGCCTTCCTGCTAGTGCAAAAATTTTAGTTGTGTAATGTTTATCAGAAACACATCCAACAGTTATTAGCAATAGACTAGACTGTGAACCTTATAAGCATTCTCTAATGACCTTAGTTATCCTAAATTAAACAATTCAGCTTGTTACCACTCTCATCTTCAAAGCTCTATTTAAAATCTTTGCAATTTATTCATTCATTAAAAGAAAGAAATGAAACCGTACTAGATTCAAGAAATAAGCTTCAGATGGGAAGTTTAAAGTAACAGGAAAGACTAAGTGGTTTGGTTAGCCTAAGTTACATTTGGTCCCCAAAACTTTCAACTTCTATAAATTATTTTCAAATAAGAAGACACATTTCTGTCCAGAATTACTCTACTCAGTTTGCTTATGTAAGAGTTCTTGAAATGTTAGCATATTTGTATGCACGCATGCATGTATCCTCATTGTAGTTGTCTCTAAGCAAACTAAATGAGGAATAAATCACCAATTCTTCAGACATTTAAAGTTATATATAGATTAATATTTATGAAAAAACATTCTTTAGTTATAATAACGATCTTTATAGACATAGTCCTTTCCTGATGACTTATTATAGGGTATTAGCAAAGTCATGTGGGCAAACAAATCATAGAGCAGAATAAGCCTGGCCTCATAGCAGAAAGGTGCTGTTGCAATCTGTTGCTGTTTCCATTCAGCCCCCTACTTTTTGCACTTCTTTTGCAACACGAAACAACTTTATCAGTGCACATGGCAACCCCACCACCAAATATGTACTCTTGTCTTGTTTTCTGTGATTAGTTATTTAAAAATATGACTGACTACTCAACTGTGCCTGCTCCAGCAAACCGTTATTTCACATTCCTTTCAAAATGCTTTATTTCCTATTAAGCATCAGGAATATAATTGCTGTATGCCCTTTCATGCAGGTCAGAACTACCTTTAACCTTACATTGAAATGTTATCATGCAGATTAAGCCAAGAAAGCTCTAGTCTGTACACCAAAAAACCCCAACAAAACAGAACCCTAAGCTGCAGTATTTACATAGCTACATGAAAATTTACATGGCAATTTTTGCACTTTTAATTGTTCCATATTACTGTGTGTTTCAACAAAAATAGAAACCCATATTCAAGGTGTTTGCTACACATATGAAAAGCCTCCCAGTACAAAATGCACATTACCAGCTGGTGAAGAGGTAAGTGCAGAACAGTTTCTAAAATAAAAGATCCTTGAAAAGCTATGGTAGAACTTCAAAAGGAGATTCCTCTATTTTAAGAGAGTAACTCTGAAAATACTTCAGCCTTAAAACCCTTTAATCCTGATTTGATCTCGTGATAGAAATTGGATTCTCATTTCCTTAAAAGTGATTGCTATACAAAAATGTTCTGACAGTTGTAGAGAATGCACACACACAAAAAAATACCTTTTCAAACTGGCAAAACTGATCATATTTTGCAATCCTCAGTTCTTTCTTGATGTGTCCAAACTTTTAAACTGAGTTTGCCATTTCATAAGATCTACATAGTCATAAGCTCAGACAAAGGAACAGACAAAATTACCAACTTTTCAAAAGTAAACTTCATTTTGCCTTCTGTAATGACCAGAATATACTTATGAAATTTTCATTTGCTGAAATATTTTTTAATGTCAGAACTTTAATCAGTTTTCAGAAAATATTTCAAGCAATTTTGATTTTTGTTTCAATTCAGTATAAAAGGATTCAAGTTAATGAATCCACAGAATAATTTAATAGTTTAGCTACATATTAATAGCCAGTGGTTATCTAAGAATGCCATAACTATCCATTAGTTAATCCATAAACAGAAGTAAACAGTAGCTCTCAAAAGTGGCTAAGAAACCTGAAGCTGAACTAAAACTGGCCAAAGACATCAAGTTCAGGGGGAAAGAAAAAAAGAAATATAATTCCTCTATTCCTCTGGTACATGAGCAGTAAGCAGAAGCACAGCAAAGACATAGGTCCAACAGGGCAAGCAAACTAAATGGGCAGTAATATTGACAAGGCAGATGTTACCAATACTTTCTTTGCCTCTGTATTTACCTGTACAGCTGGACCCCAGATCACAAGATCAAGTAGTTACAACAGTACACATATCAGCCTGTAAGCAGTGGAAGAAAGGCTGGTCTGTGGCTTCTCACAAAGTCTCATCTCGCAAAAATATATGGGCCCAAAGGGGATCCACTCAGGATGACATTGTCGCAAAGACACTATGCAATATTTGAAAAGTTGTGCAGACCAGGGGATGTCCCTGATGACTGGAAAAAGGCAAATATCAATTCCTGCACCTGGATCACAATAACGAAAACCCCCAAAACAGGCTAGGCTCTATGTGGCTGGGGAGATGCCATGCTGCTGCAGCAAAGGCAAGTCTGATCCTGGACTGCATCTGCACGAGTATTACTAGAAGACAGAGATGTGATCATCCCACTCTGCTTTTCAGGCTGCAGAGCACTGTGCCCAGTTCTGGCCCCCATATTTCAAGAAAGATGTTGACAGACTGGAGAAGGTCTAAAGGAAGGCCGTCAAGATGATCAGTGGGATAGAGAACCTATCCTGTGAGGAAAGACTGAAGAAGGTAGGTCTTCTCCCTAGAGAAGGCTCAGGGGAGGAGACCTCATCACTGTATTCCAGTACTTTAAAGGCAGCTACAAAGAGGACAAAGGCTCTTTTTCACAAGAAGCCACATGGCAGAGACATGGGATTACACATAGAAATTACACCATGAGAGGTTTTATCTCAAAGAAATCTTTACAGTAAGAACAATCATTCACTGGAACAGCCTCCTGCAGCATGGTAGATTCTATGGGGCTATTCTACGATTCTATGAAGTCTGGAATTATTTTCAATTAAAATTACTGGGTCCTGCAGTTATTGAATGCATCTTGCATTAACAATGCCTGAATCACTATGGATCATCAAGAGGATTTACAGACTTACTAAAGGCAAATGTACATGAGGTTTTCCCCAGTTTCTCAGATGTTTAATTTGTTTTTATGGTACCCTTACTATAATAATTATAGGACTAGTAGGACAATATAACATTGAAAGTAAAACTGTAAAATTTAATAGAGTCAGTGAAATGTAGAGTGTTGTGTAAATAGTAACTCCAGCACACAAAGGCAATATTAACTCTATCTTAGTCTACTGCCTTATCAACACAGTAAGACATGAAAAAAATTAACAGCTATCACCATGTCACAACCTATTTAAAAGAAGTCTGCAACATAAAGACATCATTAAAGGGAAAATCCTTTCAGTAGAGCCCTTCACTTCTCAAATCTGTTTTGCTCTACCAACCATACCCTTTGTTGCCATTTGCCACACTAGTTTGGCTGCCACCAGTCCCAGTCACACCACCCATACAAGAACAGACAAGACAATGATTCCATGTTTTAGCACACATTTTGTTTGCACACTGAAAACAATTTCAGATGTTGATACTTGCGTAGCTGTGGACCACACCATGTTATGTCAGATGGTTTAATCTTCTACAAAATACTGAAGAACTTTCATTGCCCTTCTAGGTTTCCCTCCAGTTGAAGTTCAGGGCTAATCTGTGCTCCTGTCACTATCCTGCTCCAAAGGGACATATACTTTCCTTCCCTTTCCTTAAAATTTCAGACCTGTAACTTTTTTCCAGCTATTTCACATTCAGTCAGAGGCCTAATGTGAAGAGTGATTTCAGTGCCAAGCTGGCACTACGGATCTTTCAGTGCATATCAATTTAAACCTTCCAGGTATACACATCCTCAGCATCACCAAAGTCAACTATTCAGATCAGGATATCAAAACCTACAATATATATGCAAAAAGACTTTGCTTATTCATTATTTCATAAAAAGGCTCACTAGACTGCCTACAGATAGGTTTGCTGAAGAAGTATTAGCAAGAAAGAAGAAACAGTTAATATGAAAACTATACTGGCACAAAAATATACCGCTAATTAAAATATACAGGCTGTTAAACAAATAACTTTTCTAAACATCTGGAAAACAAAAAAGCAGAGATTATATCTCCAGTTACTGAAAAGGGGAAGGGAAAAGGAGGGATAACCTGAACAGTTTGTTACAAGCGCATATTTTTATGTTCTCTGCTTGCCAAAACAGGTTCCTGCCTACAGTTTTAGCAGACTGGAGTTATTCCATCAGATTTTTTATTTACTTATTTATTTTTTGTACAAAGAGACTGTAAATTTGGTATTTCCACATTTCATTTTAAAATGAGATCCAAGAGACAGTCACAACTTGAACTCAGATAATAAACACGAAAGAGTAGATGCTAGGCAAGAATGAATAGCAGGTGGCCATGGAGTGGGTGAGTCATCATTTGCAAGTAAAATGTGAAGGATGTAAAAAAGTAAACAGAGATTTAAATTATTTATCCTAGCCAGTACTAGAAATAGCAAGTAACTTTGGAAAACATATTGAGTATGACAAGAAAAATATGAGGGTTTTTTGTTGGGTTTTTTTTTCTTAACAGACAGACTTCTGTGTTTCAAAGGACAGAACTCTGAAAGCTCTAAGAACAGTGTGAGATAGAGGCTACTGCAGGAAAAGACAAGTCACCAGATATTAGAAACACTATTTCTGACAGGATTGCCTATGAAATGGGTCTGGAAGAAGGGAAAGGAAATGCATAAAGCCTTCAAGAGATTCTGGCTTTACTCTTACTCTCTAGAATACAAAAAAGTTATATTCCGAGACTTTCTGTATATTTTAACTCATCATGGCAGAAAAATATGATCTACTGTTTCTGTTCCCAGCAAATCCTATTCCGAATCACAAAGACAACAATCCATCTTCCAGGAATTTAACTCTGTTCAAATAAAAGAAAGAATAACACCTGAAGAAAGCTTTGAAGAGACAGCATAGACCAAATTAATCCATCCAAGTACTAGTGTTTGGCACCAGGCACAAGTAGTTCAGTCCTTCCGCATATCCAGTTCACCATTCTGCTCTGGGCTTCCTCTCTCTATATAATCAGCAAAAACATAAGGAAAGGAACTACCATGTGAGGTTGTTAACATGAATTACCATGAATGGAGTCAAGAGGCTTTTTAGTTTGGTTTCTTTTTGTCCTGGGTTCAGCAGTAGCAGTCATTTTTCTCCTTAGTAGCTGGTGCAGTGCTGTGGTTTTGACTTTTGGTCTGGGAACAGCAGTGATAACATCAATGTTTTTAGCTACTGCTTAGAATGTTTAGAATGACCAAGGACTTTCTGAGTCTCATGCTCTGCCAGGGAGGAGGAGAAGCTAGGAGGAAGCAGAGACAGGACACCTGACCCAAACTAACTAAAGAGGTATTCCATACCACAGCATGTCATGCCCAGGATGTAACGGGCAGTTACCCGGCAGGGCTGGAGATTCTGCTGAGGTGGGGCTGGGTATCAGTCAGTGGTGAACCGTTGTATTCTCTTCTCTTGTTATTTCCTTTATCATTATTATTATTGGTGGTAGCAGTAATGATTTATGTTATACCTTAGTTAATAGACTGTTCTTATCTCAACCTGTGGGAGTTGTATTCTTTCGATTCTCTTCCCCATCCCTCCAGGAGCAGAGGGAGGAAGTGGGGGGCAGTGAGTGGGCTGCGTGGCAGGCCTTAAACCACGACACTTTTTTATTGGGTTTCTTTTGTTGTCATTTTGGTTTTTAAACTGCTGCTGACATAAACATTCCATCATACATGCTAAAGAAAACAAGTAATTTTTTTTGTTATGATTAGTTGTGTGATAAGCTTTTCCTAATCTATACACCAACCAATGTTGATATAGGTTTCTCAGTTTAAGACTAGATTTAGTCCACTGAAATATTGTAGCTAATTGATTTGACTAAACCCAAAATCCCTTCAATTTCAACACATCAGCAGTATGTTACTTACATTGACCTATTTTTGTAAAATCAAATTCAAAGTATTTTAGAGGAAGTTCCACAGGACGTATGATTTACTAACACATTTGTCAGGGCTCCTTTCTCTACTGCATTACCTGATAGACCTCATTTCTCCTTGTACAATAAAATTAATAATTCTTAAATGTTAGTTTACTTTGACTTCCTTTAACACTATAGAAAAGATAATGGCAGCAATTTCTGAGGACCACTAGACTAGAAAGCATGCTTTCCCTTTAGCCCTTTGTGCCTATCTTGTTTTAAGATCACTACTTTTTTGTCTAGGTATTAGCCTAAGGATGACATGCTTGCTTGCTGACAGATATGGTAAAGGAGGTTTTATAAGAAAGATTCTGATTATGTAATACCATGTTTTGATTACACAAAACTTGAGTGTCAGTAATAAACCACCCGTTTTTCTGCAGACCCTGTCTAGCTCATTCTAAAAAACATAATTTCAGAACTGTGGATGAATCATGAAATAAAATTATTTGCACATAGTACACTTAACAGCAATTCTTCATAACATAGGTGAAGAACATTTGGTTTTTAGTTTGTTTGTTTGGGTTTTGGTTGGTTGGTTGGTTAGCTGGTTTGGGGGTTTTTCTTAGGATTACACTTGCTTCTTTATTCAGGTTGGATTGAAAAAACTTAGAAACCTGGAATGAGAGAAGTCATTACCATGGCCTCATCCCCAGAGGCAAGAAGTTGATTTCAAATACATCAAGAGTTTTAAAGGCTCAGACCAACAGCCTTTGTGTCCATTCCCAGATTTACCACTGCTTCATGTCTGTCATTAAAATATGCCCTGCTCAATATCTTAAAAGCAAAAGCCAAACCCTGCAGACTGCTTCTATGTTGAGGAATGGCTTGATGAGAAAGGGCATGGCTCTCTGGAGCAGTTGTACAAGCAGACCAAATGCTAGGCTGCA
>JANEXQ010024211.1:0-21281 GCA_026283885.1 Poicephalus gulielmi | reverse complement strand
GAGAGGAGAGGAGAGGAGAGGAGAGGAGAGGAGAATGTCGTATTTGGAAGGTTGGAGTGAACCTACAGTGATCATCTTGTCCAACTACCTGGCCAATTCAGGATTGATCAAAAGTTAAAGGATGTTGTTAAGGGCATTGTCTCAGTGCCTCTTAAACACTGACAGGTCTGGGGCATTGATCACCTCTCTAGGAAGCTTGTTCCAGTGTTTGACTACCCTCTTGTTAGAGAAATACTTCTTGATGTCCATTCTAAGCTTCCTCTGATGCAGTTTTGAATTATATCCCACTGGGTGCCAGGGAGAAGAGATCAGCTTGCACATACATGTCACTTAGTGGGTGTTTTAAAACACAGTTGTAGCTGCATATACAACCAGTTCCTCTTCAGGTATAAGAAGAGTTATAGCATAAGATGCTTTGAACCATGAGTTCTGTGAAAAGATATTAACCTACTGTTTCTTACCTTCAGAAGACCAATACTGTCCTAAGTGTGACAGAACATTTTGACTTGGAAATATTTATTCCTGCAGTAGTGCGTGTGTGTGTATATGTGTGTGCGTGTCTATGGGTGTGCGTCCTTGAATTACTTTTTACATTGTGCTTCAAGATTTGATGACTCCAAGTGATCCTGCTATTGATTCAATATTAGGGAAACAAAGAGTTATTAAGTGATAACCTGTTGATGTATATTTTTGCTCTGTTCATATAAACCAGTGGAGCAAGATCAATTTACTCTCCAGTTGAATTGCTTTTCTTGTGGGCACCTAAAGCATAAGTTAGAGAGCAGCTTCCAAGCAACAAATTTATTTTCCTGAAATGATGGTCTTTATTGGCAACATCTAGTTCTTTTAATTTTACAGTTGGTTTACCAGTTATTATCTCTGTTTTCATGAAGCATGAGAAAAATGCTAGAACAGTTAAATGTGCTTACCATATAGTTTGTGAATTAGTGGCCCCTTAAAATTGGCAGCAGATGCGAAGCGAAACTGCACCATCAGTTCTCCTTTCCTTTTCCCTGCTTCCTCCCCACAAACCCTGGGAAATAATTTGCCTGGCAGAGATTACCAAAGTGTCATCAGCATGTCACACACAGCTCACAGAACAGTATTAAATATTCGTTCTTATTCCTGACCCTCTTGTTTGGCTGTGACAAATCTGGGGAATCTGGAATTGAGGAGGCTCTGGAGGGGGAAGAAAGTAAAAACTCTTCTGATGCTTTTCTTGCCTATTATGCATTTGATGGAATGTGCCTTCTAAATGACTTGTACATCTCTTCTCAGGTGTGCTATGGGCAGAGTGGCAGCAATTGCCAGCAGTGACTAAGTGAGAAGTGACACTCTCTGTCTCTCTGAGGGTTTCTTCAAGTCCAGTTTGGAGCCTTTTGTTACATTGCAAGAATCCATTAAGACAGAAACAAGGTTATTCCATGAAATGTTTTTGTGACTAAAGAGGACATCCAGCTCTTTAATCAGTGACAGAACATCTACTCTGACAAGACTGAGTGATACAATGCGCTTGGCTAGCACCTTTGCAACTGAAGGGGAATATAACTTACAAGGACAGACAGTATTCTCATTAAATTGCCATTGGTTGATTCATCAATGCTCCAGTGAAAATAATTATTCTGTATATGTTTGATGTAAATGTCTATGTCTAATGAAACCTCATTTTGTATTTTGCGGATGTCTGATCCATGATAATTTGGCTAATGCCTTTAGGTCATGAGATAACTGTCTAGTCCCTTCAGTTATGACAGGGGCTGGGGTAAGATCCTAAGGGTGCTGAGGGAGAGAGAAATACACACAGCCACAAACACATACACATTTATATATATGCAAACAGACAAGCACACAAAAAAATACTATTCTAATGTCAGTATAATCCACATCGGTTTTACATACCCCTATGTGGGTGTGCAGGACTTCAACTGGAGCAAACTCAGAGTAATTTCATTGACCCTTACAAAGTCACCCCAGAAAAACTGCTAAGCAAAATCTCATCCCAAAAACATCTTTTGCAGCAAGATGCTGTAAGTCACCATGGGGGGAAAGAGATGCTGTTTTATACTTAGTTTTGCCAATATAATGCTATATAAACATGTATAAGGCTAGAGATTGATCTTGGAATGAGCCCTAAGCAATGTGGAAGATGGATGCACAGTGAACTACAGCAGAAATAGCCCAGAAGGTGTGAAGTCTCCCTGAATAGCTCTGATTTCATTTCTTTCCATTTGTTCCTGGGAGAGAGGAGTTATGCTTCATGCATGTAAGAAATTACTACCCATATAATATTGTCTGATGGAAAATGGGGAAGTAACCAAATATATGTTCACCTATTCTCACTAAGAAGGTAAAAAGGCACTGATTAGCCCCCTTCAGTACTAAGTGAAAGATCTCTGATTTAAATAGATCAGCCTTAGGAGTTTTTATAATGTTTTTATCTACTTCATAAGCATATAATCTTGGAAACAATCTAGTCTATTCTGTGTAAAATTGAGATCCTTAGTCATTTAGATAATTGTTAATGATTAATATACCCTTGATAACACCTCATTGTATCTTACTTTATGAGCAGAACCACTGAAATCAAAGGGACCAATTACTAGATAAGGAAAAACTCAGCTGTTCATCAAAATCTTAGGAGCTTAGCCCTTTTTTTAAAGTCATTAGGAGAAGAGGGTGAAAAGGGAAGGATAAGCATCCATCAGTTGAGACTATTTCTTTGAGACTTTGTTACTTTCAAATTTCACTGAAATAATGGAAAATTCAGTATTTAAAAAAAAAAGAAAATCATAACAAAGAAACAGAGATAAAATAGAGACACAGAAATCAGTGATACATGATAAGCTGTTTTCATTTCTCAGAGAAATAAGATAAGTAAATGTTTTTTAAATGAAAAAATTTGTAACTGGTTTTACTTTTCCAGAAGATACTATCATAGTTTCACAAATCAATATGTAAAAATAGAAAAATAAAAGAATCAAAAAAAGAGATAAATCAAGAACATAATTTTGTATCAAGTTTTTTGGTGGCAGTTGTAATAAGAAAGGATTAAAAAAGATGAAGTTTTTCTGAAACAGTTCTGAGGCCGTTCACTACTTACAATGGGAAGTCTCCTCAGTGCACAGTTTAAAAGAAAGCCATTCAAACTTTAAACTGAGGTTTTTGTCTTTAAATCAGAGTTGAGATTATAATTTTTCTCCAGATTTAAATTTCTTGACCTTCTTAAAGCAATGAGAATATATGTATTGTAAAGATATTGTTAGCAACAAAATTGATCTCACCTCCTACAGGCACAGGAACTAGATGATGACGGGCCAAATTCCAGTAGCACACTTGCCCTGTTAGCCCTGGAAGGTAAAGTACACTAATTTGGGCGGTCCTCTGTACTAATTACTAAATCTCTCCTAATTTTGATGCTCTATAATGTGCTGATTATATCCCTTTTGCAACATGGTGCTAAGGTGCCCTCTTTCCTTTGTTATTTGCTGTGGAGCACCCATCAAGGCTGTGGTCTCTTTCTTGTAAAGAGAGATGTGTCTGGGCTCTGGAAGAGAAACACAGACTTCAGAATTTGATCTTCCTAAGGGCAGCTGCAGCAGCAGACTACAAAAAAAGGGTTTTGTCTTTATGGTATCTCAGAGAAAGGCAATTTCTATGAATGAGAGGCATAAAAACTGAGATACTTAAACTTTCCCTTGACAAAGATATAGGAATGGAAAACAGCCCAAGTCAGAATTCTCTGCAATAAAGCAGGAACCTTCTTTATGCCTCTATAATCAACAGAGAAGTCTACAATTCAGCGCTTAGTAAATAACACACATGTTAGCCAGGAAAAATATAGGAATGGATCTTTGGGGTACCTTTTATTTCTTCATCTACAGAGTAATATTTTATTGTATAGAATAGATAATAAGATTGTATCCTTCATTTAAAGGACTTCAACCAACTAAAATTGTTTAAAGAATTTGGTTTTTTAGCTATAAAACTACCTCTGGAAATATACAGACGAGGAAATCACACTATAGTGATGCCCTAGGAAACTTTAAAATATTTTCAGTGTCATCCACTTCTTTTTTTTTTCTCATGTGGCATACAGTGAGAAAAAGTAGTGTATCAGAGGGTGAAGAGCTTGTATTTATTGAACAACTCTGATACTGTCAGGAGGAAATAAGGTGACAAGGAATTGCAACTTCATTGCCATTATAGAACCAATTATCGCTCCATGCTATATGTGCGTAATGTATAAGAACAAGGAAAATTCTTGCCTCAAAGAATTTATCATTAAATAAAGTATTGATACACATAATAGGTACACCTTTGCATATTAATGAATAGTATAAATATGAGTGGTTCTGAATGTGCCTGTGTTACTGATGTAATAGATAAGTGACTGTATTTATATACACATACATACAAACATACGTATTATACTAGACCGTGGCTTCTATCTTTTTCTCAACTACAATCATCTCTATACCCAAGACAGTGATCTTTGTCAGAGATTTATTCTGCAAATTAAATGAGCTATAGCCTCTTCCTTTATTTTAATGTACACTTCATTCTTAGAGCCATTGCTATTTAAATTTGTTCCTTAACACATGCGGTTCACTTTATTTTACTTTTACTGTGTCTTGACTATTCAAAACTGACACATATGAAAAATAGTGCTGTTTTTCTGAAATAGCAGTGCCTTTGTATGTGCGAAGCTATAAATAAACACTGACAGTTAAACTTCTGTGCTTTTAAACTTTAGCCTCTTTATCTCTGTCACTGTTAGAGGCCCCTATCAGGTCTGCCTTCCTTTTTTGCTTATGACAAAATGCTTATGCAGCAGTAATCAGTCTTGGAGCCCTAGCTTCCCTTCCATTTCTTTCTCTTTTAATTTGTAAGTTGCAGGCACTAGTTTCAATGGTGTATGCTGTGGTTTGGCCAACAAAGCAAAGTAGCAGAGCATGTTTCTTCCAGATCCAGCCTTTCTCTCTCTTCAAACCCTCTACAGGTTTTAGTCACAGCCAATTAATGAATGCATTGGCTTGATCCACTAATTCTGGATTTAGTACAGCCAAAAAACATGCCACAATTTTTCTACACTTCAATACTTTGAAAATCCTACATATCATAGAATAGTACGGGTTGGAAGAGACATTCAAAGGTCATTTAGTCCAAATTCTCTGCAACAACCAGGGTCACCTTCAACTGGATCAGGTTGCTCAGAGACCAGTCCAGTCTGACCTTGAATGTTTCCAATAATAGGCATCTGCAATCTCTGTGGGCAGCTCTTTCCACTATTTCACTACCACTGCAAAATATTTCTTCCTTATATCTAGTCTAAGTCTACCCTCTTTCAGTTTAAAACCAATACCCTTGTTCTAATGAAACAGATCCCATCAAAAAATTGTTCCCTACCTTTTTTATGAGCCTTTGTTAAGTATTGAAAGGTTTCAATAAGGTTTCCCCGAAGCCTTCTTTTATCCAGGTTGAATGACCCAAACCTGTCAGCCTTTTCTTGTGCAAGCATTGTTCCATCCCTCTGACCAGACCCATGACCCTGCTCTGGGCTTGTCCTAACAGGCATGTCTGTTCTGTGCTAAGGGCTCAAGAGCTGGAAGTAGGATACTATCAGAGCCAAGTAGAAGGGCACAATTGCCTCCTGGACCTGCGTGCCAGACTTCTTTGGATGAAGCCCAGGATACGGTTGGTCTTCTGGGCTCTGAGGGCACACACCTCGCTTATGTCCAGCTTTTCATCCACCAGCAGCCCCAAGACCTTCTCAGCAGGGCTGCTCTCAGTCCTTTCATCCCCCAGCCTGTGTTGACATCAGGGGTTTCCCTGATGCCAATACAGGGGTTTTCCCAGGTGCAGGACCCTGCACTTGGCTTTCTTGAACTTCATGAAGTTCACATATGTCCACTTCTCGAGCTTGTTCAGAGATGTCTGGATGGCATCCCATCCCTCAGGCAAGTCAACCACACTATTTTGCTCGGGGTCATCTGCAAACTTGCTGAGGCTTCACTTAACCCCATGTCTATGTCATTGATGAAGATAATAAGTAATCTTTAAGATCTGACAGCTGTGTTGTGGTTATACAAAAAAGGCTTTTGGAGGTGATGTTATGGATAATATCATGTAACAAATTGGCTCATCGTCTTATTTCCAATTGTGATGAATAGTTAATGCTCAAGGAAAGTGTACAGAAAGATGGAAAATGGTTGGTGTTTCATGTTTTCTTAGTGCACATTTAGCTGTATAGAGTCTTTCTGAGCTAAATGTCATGTTCAGATTTCAGAAATAGGTCTTGTTTATAACATCACTTATGAAATCAGCCAAACTTAAAATCTTCTGAAAATGTTGCCAGTGCCATTATAGGTGATCACCTTCAACGTCTGGAAAACTGAGTTGAAGTTCAAAATCCCAGGTGAAGTTCTTGAACTCAATATTACCAGGTTTACGTCCTGGTTCTTATGCTCAGTTCAGTTGCTTCAGACTTAATCAACTGAAAAATCTTTTCTTCAAGATCTTCAAAAGTTTGCTGCAACTCATATTCAATTTAAGTTTCCCCTACTGTTATTCCCCCCACATACAGGGTTTATAGACACATCTGTCAATATCAGACATTGCAAAAGAACATCTTTTTTTACATGTTTGTGCAATACTTTCAACTTTCTGTTTAATAATATTAATAACAACGTTAATATGAGTTTCTACTTAGGTTTTCTAGCTGACCCTAGTGGGATTTTTAACTTGAATGTTATTAAAAACCCAAACAAGCTGAGTCATGACAGAGCTTTCTCATGCATAAGAAATAACATACCAATTGCTACTGCAAACACACTGCTTTTCAAATAATTAAAACAATCTTCAGACAATTCAGGATTACAGATGAGGAGACGTTGTATACTAAACATATGGATTCAATTTCAAGGAAATACTTCAGTATGTAAATAAGAAATACTTCAGTATGTAAATAAAACATTGTTCCTGTATCTTATTTATGAATATGATAGACCTGCCAGTCCTCCTGGTTTACTCTGACGAAATGTATTTTTCAACTCAGCAAGCAATCTTTGCATAAGAAATCAATTGTCTCAAACTCACACGTTTCTTTGACACAATAATACATTGGACACCACACTCAGCTTTACATACACAAATATGTATACACGTACAGAGAGTTATGCTTATCACAAAAAAATATAAAAATGAAACTTACTCTGCAGATTTGCCTTTATTAGTACCTAAAGCAATTATATTGTAATACAAACATAAAGCTACACTTGATTCACGAGTCTTAAAGACATTTTCATTCTCCCCAAGTCTTTCTTGCATTTCCATTCCTAGGTAAGGTGTCAAAGTTCAGACACTTACCTGAACAATAAGTAATTAACGGTATCCTTTTTGTCTGAGTATCCCTCTTGTCTGAGTATCCCTCATCACCTGAACATAGACTGAGTCAAAGGAGGTGCCTCCTCTTGTTTTAGTGTGGTGCTAGAACATCGTCCTCCCACTGTGGAGGCCTAATTTGATGGGACATAGTTTGCCTCAATAGAGGTCCTAGAAGCTGACAGAGAGCACTGAGCTAATCACTGCTGTCGGTGATAGAGTGGTCAGGGAGAGAAGAGATGAGAAGAAATGAAGAAGGGTAGGTAAAGCTGGGGAGGAAAAAGATAAAAATGAGGTTAAAAAAGTGCCATAAGGAAGAAAAGTAAAATGTGGTTTAGTAAAACAGTTTGGAAACATAGTCAGATAGAGCAAGCAATCAGCTTTCAGAAGTATTTCGATTGGATTAAAGGAGGAAAAGATAATAGGAAAAAGCTGAGGGTGAGGAGATGACAAATAAGTATTGTGTGAAATAAGGAGAATGTGGAGAAATGTAGACAAGTGTAATTTAAAATGTAATGTATAAGTTTATTTATCTGCATTTCTATTGAGAATAGAATAAATCAGAAACTGATGTCTCTGATAAAAGACAGCTCAGGAGAAATTAATATTTTTTATTTTTTTATACCCAAAAAATTATGAAATGTGTAGTTTCATAAAATATATTTAAGTGATTTTCCTTATGTAAATTTAAAAAAAAAAAAAGTATTTCTATTTTTATGAAATTTATTTTTGAGAAAAAAGCTATTTTTCTTTCTGTTTATCTTTTAGTGAAAATCTTTAGCAGAAATAATTTTTGCCTTATGTTTATTGTTATCTAGCAATAACTAAGAAAGCAACATAATTGGTAACAGCAAAGTTTCCCCCTCTCCAGAGCACCAGCAGCCCTTGCAATTATTTCACAAGTACTGCAGTTCCCCTGCCGCGTGTCACCCTTGACTTAAAGTTATTCAGAAAGCTATTAAGCACTACATAATTGTGAACAAATTGGAGGTAATAAAGACAAGATCAACCAACATGACTGAGGGTCTGGAGGGATTGATTTATGAGAAAAGATGAAAAGAGAGTCAGTAAATACGTATAGCTTGGCCAAATGGTAGCTGGCAATGGAGAGCAGGATAAACATCTACAAGGACTGTATTTGAAGAATGTTGTCATCATCCAGGGCCAGGTAACCATGGTGTAACCTCACTCAATTCAGTTTCAATAGTGTTACCTCAGGGATGAATTTGGCCATGAGAGAGAGAGTAAAGGAAGATGAAGTGCTGTTAAAGGAAGTCTGAGGGAATATAACTGTGATAGCCATGGGAAGAATTGGAGGAAAAAAAAAACAACAAAACAACTAAAAAACTAAGGTACATATCAGGAAAATCTTATCAGTGAGATCTAGGATGTTAATGAATTAGTTAACGAATGAAAAGCACTTTGAAGATGAAAAATGTTATTCAGCTACAGCTAAGTATCATTATTAAGAGTAGAGATGAGCAAATAATCTGTAGTGAATTATGCATTCAGCTTGTTAAGAGTTAGATTTTTAAAGGGACCTATGGGAATCAGATGCTCAATAAATGGGTGATTCACATAAACTTAAGTGCTACATTTCTCTTGATGCCCTTGCAGTTCCCATAAAAACACAGATTAAAACATACATATGGACGTCTACATATATATATTTATGTGTGTGCATGCAAGTGTGTATGAGTGCTTAGGCACTCATGCACAAGCCACAAGAACACAAGCACACCAGAACACAGGAGATTAAGAAACATTAATGAGAGTACATAAGTTTCTTAGACATGGTAGTTGGCAAAACAAATCCACAGGATGTCCAGTTCTGCCACTTCACTTCATGTCACATCTTCCTGTCTTTCACTGACACAGAGTTTTCAGTCATTCATGTGTAACCTACCAGAATTGAGGCTCATAAAAATCTTGCTTTGGGTAATCCTTATAAAAATGTGTAAAATCAGGATGGGTTCAGATGGTGTAAATACATATCTTTGCTACAATTGAGTTGCGTCCATTTACACCAGTTGAAGAACCAGATCACAGGCGTCAAAGCCCGAACAAGACATTAAGATTAACCATTGAGCATACTAAACTCCAGAGCTCTCCGCTGCTCCTCATCTCAGCTCTAACAATAACTCATAGAAAGTTCTGTCCCTGGACAACAATAAACCTTCACACTTTGCTTGCAAAATTCAGTTTTTCTAAACTGAAATCTTAATTCTTTTCTGAACTACAGGCGTACAAAAAGGTAAAACAATGATTTATATCTTTTTTTCAGTAATTTTAAGATTTTCAGTTTCCTCTTCATATTTTGCAACTTTTCTGGAGCAGGGTCAATCTCTTAGTGTAGCACTGTACAGATAGTAACTGTCACCTCAGTTGCTTGTCCTTAGGCCATCATAATTCAGGTAAGAACAGTAATGTATGTGTGTGGCATGTCTGCCAGAAAAACTCAGGTCAAAAATGTGACATTAAATAATCACTAAATTATTTGCTTAATACTGGACGAATGTTAGAAAAAAATATACTAGCAAAGAAAATCCTATGCAAATAGTGCTATCAGGTGCCTCTTCAGGCACACACACAGGTGAAGACCTCTAAAGTGTTGCTAATGATAAAGCAGACAAACACTTCAGATCAAGTATTATTGAAAAACAAGGTTCAATAATAGTGTGTATGTGTATATATATTTCCACTTAAATATTCATGTGAGAGAGAAAAAAAGTAAGATCTGCTAGGAATAATGTGTGTTTTGTTACGGCCCAATATGGAACTCCTACTAATTTAGTTATTTAGGGAAATTATTTCTAACTAGGGACTTACAGAATGTGGAGCACTCCTTCAGTACTAGATTTCTGACTAATGATGCAAACAAAATAATGCACCTGAAGTAATTTAAGAGAGATGGAAAATAATTTGAACAAATAATAAGCATTTCATGTTTACAATCAAAATTGCAGCCAATAGAAGTAAATTAAACATAAGAACATGTATCTTTAACTATTATAATAAAATGATAGTGTCTGCATATTCTGCATATGGTAAAACTTATAATAAATAAACCAAAATGCCTAGAAAAAGATAATTCTTTTCTTCATGTACCTAGAGTGAGCTAAGCTTAGTAGAAAAAAAACATACTCTTCAGATTAGCATGGGGAAGAACTTTGTAATAAATTTCTGAAAGAACTTACACTGAGTTGTAGGAACATACTAAAGAACACAATTTTCTAGGCACCGTCACCTCCCCAAAAATATCTGAATAGTTTAAATGGTGAATAAATGCAGCTGACCCTCAGTCTACAGTTCACTGTGAAAGTGACAGTTCATAGCTCAGAAGAAATGAATGGAAACCAATTTCTTTATTTGTTCAATGCTGTTTGATTTCCTCTTTTAACAGATGGAAAATCCAGCTGAGCAAGACTGTGTTCATGTATTAATAATAATACATTATTAATAATGTTATATTAATTATTGTTAATAAGAATTGTTATCAAAAATGCATTATTACTAAGTCGTTAATACTCCTTACTTTTAAAACCCTGACTGGACCCTGTGTAGCTAAATTAGATTTTGTGTTGGTGTTCTGACAGGAAAAGTGTAGGCCATTGTCCTGGGTTCAGCAGTAGCAGTCATTTTTTGTCCTTCTTAGTAGCTGGTGCAGGGCTGTGATTTTGACTTTCAGCCTGAGAACAGCGCTGATAACACCGATGTTTTTAGTTGCTGCTCAGTAGTGTTTACCCTGACCAAGGACTTTCTGAGTCTCATGCTCTGGCAGGGAGGAGGGGAAGCCAGAAGGAAGCAGAGACAGGACACCTGACCCAAACTAACCAGAGAGGTATTCCATACCACAGCACATGATGCTCAACATATAAACTGGGGGCAGTTACCTGGAAGGGCTAGATCACTGCTCGGTAGGGCTGGGTATCAGTTGGTGGGTGGTGAGCAGTTGTATTCTCTTCCCTTGTTATTTCCCTTATCATTATCATTATTGCTGGTAGCAGCAGTGGTTTGTGTTATACCTTAGCTGCTGGTACTTAGCTAGCTCTTATCTCAGCCTATGGGAGTAGCATTCTTTTGATTCTCCTCACCATGCCTCTGGGAGAGGGGGGAAAGAAGTCAGGGGCAAGTGAGCAAGTGACTGTGTGACTGATTTGGTGACTGGGCTTAAGCCACGGCAGTTCATTTTCATGCCCAAAGTGGGGCACGGAGGGTTGAAATAAAGACAGATCTGACCAGAGTGTGTCTAATCAGATTTGCGATAAGCATTCATTGTTTTGGACTAATAGACACTCGTCACAATGCTGATATATTGGTTCTCAAAGTTGTTGCTCTCGATCTCAGAGTTTCAGCAGGTCGTACCTTACTTTCAGCTGGCATTTGTTGTGTTAGTGTTTATCTGCTCGGGTCTCGGGCTAAGGTTCTTGTTTCATTGTACTTTATGGTAATGACTTGTAATACAATAGACTCATTGATCATGAAACTGATCTGGCTTGTGCTCCCAGAGTGGTCACCACCTCTATACTTTGGGAGGTATATAATAGAAGTGTTTAGCAATTATACATCTTTTTTCCCCACCTTGGGTGGTCAGTCTGTGGAGGAGACATTCCCTTACAACTCCAGTTACCAGCTAGGGTTAAACCATGACAGCCATAGATGATCTTAACTCAGAACTGCTTTTCTCTGCCTTGAGGGGATTTAAATGCCTCAAATGACAAAGAGCTTCAGGTCTTTCCACACACACATGTCCTAGATTATGATCTTCTCTTCTTCCCAGTCCAGATGAACTCCTGATCATAATGTTAAGATTTGAATACAATATCAGGATCTTCAAATGTCCTATCCATTTCTGTTCATCACACTGATCAGCTTTACAGAAGCTTCTGCATCATCAGATGTCATCTAGTGCATCAAATGCAGCGTCGTCAAGCAGATTGGTAGGTACCATCCAGTGTAAGTAAGACACCAAATTATACCTAGCAGGTGTCGTCTTCTGAGTCTGTTTTGTTTAGTCCTTTTCAAAACTCAGGCTGAAATCTCACAAAGCAATCTACACTGTAGTATATACCCCATCAGTGCTTTAGCTATTTCAGGTTACACACTTACCTTTCGTCTCAGCCTACTGTTCTAAGGAAGCCTCCAAACTGGCCACTTGTCAGAGTGATACAAATGTATTTTAACATCAGCAGGACACAGAGACTGGGGTCATTTCCCTTGGCTTTTCCAATTACACAGCTTGCTGCAAGGAGCTGAATCAACCATGAATGTCATTCTGCTTGTACTGGCAGGGAGGGTGCTGTCTGCTCGGCCCTTGGCATTTAACCATGTTGAATTATGAATGTGCTACCAATCTCACTGTTTGCCTCAGAGCTGGAAAGGATGAATCACAGGGACCTTTTCTGAATTAGATTTTAAAGTGGACCATGCAATTTCTTCTCCACTACCCTTTTCTTATTTTTTTATTTCTTTTTTTTTAAGCAAAGTTTATTCACAAAGTACCAGTTATCTCAAGATTGGCCAGATAATAAGAAATAACATTTGTTCACAATAACATCCTGCCATAATACACTGTGCCACTATCTGAATATGTCATGTGTTTTATCTAATATTAGACAAAAGTTGGAAGAGAAGAAACCAGGGCAAGTTCTGTATAATCAAATGGCTGACATTTCGCTATCTTTACCTTTAAAAAAAAAGAGCTGTAGCAAAATCTGTGTAGCATCATTGTGCAAGATGAGACATCTCAGACAATGGCAGAGGAGGTAAAGAAGACATTAAAACTTTCCAAATGAATATAATAGGTTGAAATGTGAAAAAAAAATTAATTTCTTTTTTCAGTTCATTTGATTCTGGCAGAACATATAAACCCACTCAACCCAAAATTTGATGTCTGGTTGTTTCTCTGTAGAACAAATGGCAACAGAGCTAACTTGAAATATTTTCCCATCCACCACCTTCTTAACCCGTTGGGCAGTGTTATTATGACATTAGGGTGAACAGCAGAAATGAACTAAGATTTACACCATCTAACATTAGGCACCTAGGAGAAGTTTAAGTTAAGAACACAATTTTTGTAGGTCTCCTCAGCTGTGAGCATTCAGGGTTAAATGATTCCAGACTGACATTTTAGACGATAGGTAGGAGACATCAATATTGAGACACTCCAGTCTCTCTCCACTGACTATGCAGTGAGTTTAGGGAGATGACATTTAGCTATCTAATTTAGACAACTCAGCAATGTGCCTTAAAGTCATCTGGGGTGAGCCTGTATATTTTTGTTTGTTTGTTTGTTTTTTTAATTTTCAGGCTTTAAGACTTGCTATTGTCCCAAAATATGATAATTTCTCCAATTAGAAACTGAAATTACTGTGAGTTAAAACCAGAAACTCATGTAATGGAAATCAACAATTTTTCCATGAACAAGAAAAACTACTGAACATTTCTAAGAATTTGGGGATTAAAGCATTTCAAAGAGGGAAGTGACTTCTAATTAGTTACATCAGTCCAAAAATGGCCAATTAAACACCATATCTCTGGTGTACCAGATTCCTGTACACCTTTTTTTTTTTTTTTTAATGGCAAAATAAAAAGTATTTTCCTGGATCAAATTGAATCACCTCAAAAATAAAAAAGAAAATATATGTCTCTGCCTCTCTGAAATTTTGTTCCTATTTACCTAGCAAATGCCTAACTTCTTTGTCCCACCTGCAAGTCACTTAAGAAATTTTGTTTGTTTTCATCCTTAGTGCTTCTGATGATCCTAGTACAGGAGACATATTTCTTCTGAAGGTCTTCTACCTTTCAGTGAATTAAATATATTAATTCCTTCAAGAGTCTTCTGGAGATTCTGAAAGTGCCTAGTTTATAGCACGTTCAAGAACAATGTGACGGATGAAGGCCTAGAAAGTGAGAAGGGGGGAAAAATGCAGATAGTCAAAACTGTGACTTCCTTTGCACATTTGCAAGATGAAGACCACTTGCTGCTTCTTAAAAAGTTTAAACATTTTCTTGAGTAGAAATAAGAGTTCTCATTATTTTTCCACTCCTTCCAATCACAAACTCACACATATGCTTTTGTCCTGTGATTAAACAGAAGGCTATAAGGCTGTAAGAACTGTTCACCTTAGGGCCATAAATGACCATAACTACACACAAGTACATAAAGAATCAGAATTTATGACATGGATTAGGAAATGGCAGCTATATACTTTTCAGGTTTTCAGACAAGAAACAAAACAAAATCACATACTATTTTTTTTTTTTTAGGATATTTTAAACAACAAAAATTTTAAAAAAGTAATTACAAATCTCCACTTTTAAATTGGCAAATATTTTCATTTCCAACAAAAAGGGATTTTTCCTTCAAATATTTTTCACAAAAAAGGGCTTTGTTGAAACAGAGAATAGTTGTCACTTATGTTGTACAACTACATTAAAAAAAAACCAACTATTAAGAAACATACCCAAAATAAATGAAAAATATCACTCTAAACACTTTGAAAAAAAAGACAATAAATATGTATTATCAAATAGTAATCATGAATCACCAATACCTAGGGATTCATGATTTTCCTAAGCAAAACAAATATTACTTAGCTGTCATTTGGCCATCTATTGTCAAGAAAACCATGTCAGAACCTCTTGAAGAATATCTAGTCTCTTCCTGTTTATTGTGAGTTTCTAGGAAGATATTGTGTTAAATGCATAAACGTTTGAATACATTTGTTAGCTGAGTAGCATACACCACACTCATTATGTCTGCACAATCTTAACATGCCTTAGCATCTCTACCTACACACAGGATTTTATTTTAAGCAGTACATTATAAATACATTTTAATATATTTTAATGTATTCTAAGCAGTACCTACAACTGGAGACTAGACACACTTCTGATTTCTGAGCAACCAGTTAAGAGTTTTACACAAGGGAGAAGCTTTCTAAGAGCTAAAGATCAGGGCAGCATCCATGTCTACCAACACACAGCCGTCAATCATTCCCAGCATGCCAGTCTTGCTGTGGTCACTAAGTACAGCCCAAAGTTAAGACACTAGAAAATCAGGGTGTATTCTAACTACTATTTTAAAAGATCAAAGAGATGTATTTCATCTGCTTCCGCTGAGGACACAAATCAGATCAGCTTCTTCTATTCCTCCCAAGAGCACGTTTTAGACCCAACAGATCAAGAAATAAGTAACAAAAACCTCAATTCAGAGTTGACAAACATTTCTATATATAGCTGTAAGAAAAATGTCATCTATGTAAAGTGTGTCAGGCACAGCACTGAAATGAGGTGAATTTTGAGTATTTGCATGTTAGTCTCAAATATATTTCATAGTTTTAACATTTATTACTACTGCTGAATTTTAAATAGAAACTTAGAGATTCAGCTTTGCTATTTTAGTCATCTGGGCGATTGTATATGCAACTTATAATTATTGTGAGGAATCATATCTAATGCTCTGAGGTAATAATTCTAAAAAATGGCCACAGGGCCAAACTGTGAATTCCTTATTTGCACTGAAAAGCACTTATTCACATAAGTAATTTTTCTGTTTCTGGGGTAGCTGACTGTCTAAGAAGTGACTTTAAGTATGATTAAAGGTTTTGCAATTTAATATTTAAGAACGTACACTTGCACACATTTCTGTTTTTAATTTCTTCTGAAGTTAAGATTTTGAATGTCCCAGAAATCTGAGCATCAGTGCATATTTTTTGTGTTTATTTGCTTTTTGTTGTCATTGTGTGATTTTTGGTGGTGGCATTAGCTGATTGTGTTAATGTCAGTGGGCAGTGTGGGCAACTGCTAGTTAGCATGTTTTTCTGCTGGGTACCCTAACTGCCAAAATAAGCCTCTCAAAATTTTGCATCAAAATAATGAGGTTACTTGCAAAAAAGTTCTCACTTTTGTTTTGTGACACACCACATTAACTTACTGTGTCTATGTAGATAATTTGACACTCTCACCAAAGCTTAGTCTAGAGCTAATGGAAATCTTTCAAGCTTTTCCTTTACTTGAAGGACACTGCAAAAATAGTATGGATAGGCACGCATGTCACATAAATAAAAAAAAAAATAGAACTAGAAATGCAAAACGCTTTCTGTTATACTTTCTATTTATTTAACTTCAATATTGTGAAAAAGTTGTTTTGCCATTGTACACCTTGGTTTTCATTTAGGCTGAGAACTGATGTTACATTTAATTATCTAAGTGTCGAACATTCAATGGTAAGGATTACTGCTTTAATGTCAGTCTTTGTATCAGTAGTTTATCTTCTTCTTGTTATTACTGTATTTCCTTTAGAATCCAAATTATGTTCACGGTTTCTTTGTTACTAATCCTGATTAATTATAATTTAAATTTCTTCAGGAAGATCACCTAAATTAGAAAGACTTTGTAATTTTTTATAGGATTTAACTGAAATTCATCCTCCTGATGAATAGCTCACAGTTGTTGAGAGGTCATTCATACCTAATGGCATAAACATAATAAATATTCTCTCACCGTGACAGAATATGAATTTGGTTTAGAAATGCCGTACGTGAAAGCTTCTGAGTCACACAAGGAAGAATTAAGTCTGTTTACAACCACTGATCTGAATTAAACAATATGCCATATAGTAAGTGTATTTCGAAATGGAAATACTCACTCACCAAGAAAAAGTCAGTGAAATTTCTAGAAGTTCTAATAGATTTCAGTGACTGTGTCACACAATCTTTTTAAAGTGATTAGTAATAATTTTAAAAATTGAAGCTCTGCAAAAATAAATCTATGAAAATGCAATTATGAATACATTAATTCCTGTAAACAACCAGTAAAAATATAAATAATCTACTGGATCAGACTGGTCTACCTGACTAATATTCTGTCTCCAAGAATCACAGAATTGTAGAATCATAGAATGGTTTAGGTTTGAAAGGACCTTAAGATCCAGTC
This sequence comes from Poicephalus gulielmi, assembly GCA_026283885.1. NCBI lineage: Eukaryota > Metazoa > Chordata > Aves > Psittaciformes > Psittacidae > Poicephalus > Poicephalus gulielmi. The sequence continues at coordinate 3,962 of JANEXQ010024211.1, read as the reverse complement.
CCCCCTGCCATGGGCAGGGACACCCTCCACTATACCAGGGAAAGAAGACAATGAAGAGGAGTCATACCACCACACTCCCAACGCTCCAGCACTGCCAACCACAGTACTACTTACAGCTGCTTCCCTCCCTTCTATGGTGCTTCCAAAATAGTCCACGCAAGTGCTTAAATCTCTGTACCCCCTACAGCTACCCAAGAAAGGAGATACTTACTGTATGGACACATAGCGTCCTTGGAGGCAATACTAAGCAGAACTCCATGTGTTGAAATGGAAGGCCATTCTGAGGAAAAAACTACCTCCTTTCCCTGGTGAAGTGCTTTGAGCACAAAGTGTTGAGCTGGAGGTAGCATGGGGTTACTCCTCATCAAAGATCACAGTGCTGTGCCAAAGATTATCTTGCTACATCTCAATATATGTTGAATGATTTTATCCACTCAGATGAGAGGTTCACCCCATGTCCCAGGGAATGCTACACTACAATGAGCTGTTCTGTTTCCTCCACAGGACAATGTGCGGGATTGTTCTCAGAGATTTGCCTTTACAGGGGACCTTGACCATAAACTCATGACATATTCCCTTAAACCCAGATCTGAGAACAGTTATTTCATTTAGATTCTGACCAAAACTTCTCAACTTCTTCTGTCTGGATCAGCTTAATCAGGAGGTCTATCCTAGCAAGTCAACTGAATGTCCCAGTTTCTGAGTATCTTACAGCTGAAAGGTTGGGGAATTTTATTGTACAACCTATTCTTCTATTTCAGCATCTAATTATTTCTCAATGTATGACTCAAAGTCTCATTGACATTCAGTAAAAGTCAAGGGGAATTAGGGTTTGAAATTTACCTTTTAGAAATTTTCCCCAACAGCTACTTATCCCAAAGAGTTTGATAAAATTCTTCACCAACATTCACCAGGAGCTTTCAAGAATAAATAAATCAGCAAAATTATTTCAATGGAGCTACCCTGATTTCTGTCTGCTAAGGATCACAGCCTTAAAACACCAAGAAGGTGCTACATTACAAGGAGCAAGACACGTCTTATATTACCATAAAAATGTATTTGAAAGGCCCTTGAATTCAAGCAGGAATTCATATTGGACTTGCTCACAGAGAGAGTCTAACTTACACTGAATGAATAAAATGTTACCAAAATCTCGTAACATTCGCAGCATCAACACAAAAATTTTAAGGTTTCAGTTAGTGCCATGAAAAAGTATTTCTGTTAGAACTGCTTTGCCTAAACTCTCATTTCAGCTTGCAACTCTGCTTTTTTAGGATCCTTTATGCTGCTTTCTTATGTGACAGAATATTGTGTGATGCTGCTGTGAGTAGGTCTGCCAGTGCTACACTGTGGAAGAAAGTACTACAAAATGTTTGAAATGAAGAATTTCTTGGTGCTTGGGGCAATTTTATGTGTGCGTGGAAGGAGCAAGAAACTCCATGGGGGCACTTAGATTATCTAGAAAAGCAAGCAAGCAAGCAACCAAGTAAAAACACCCCCCCTGCCCTCCTGCTTCAGAATTAAAAATCATTGTTACCGCTACTGTAAGTCAAATTAGAGTGCAGCTTCATTGGAGACATTAAAGAATATCTGCAGAAGAAATAAGTTAGAAGATGACAGTAATGAGAATGTTTGAAAAGTGTTTCTTTTCATACTTTTTAAAAATAAATATATGCACATAGATAAGTAAGATAAGGCGCATAAGGGTTGTAAATATGTTTTTCTAAAAATATAATTTCTGGGAACAGACTGTGGATGGGACTCTGAGAAATCTCTGTTCCCGCTGGTCTTATTTCTGTTTGGGGAAAAGAAAGTCACTTTAGTTTTGGAGACAGTTTCCCTGGCAGTACAGATGATAAAACTATCAAACCAGTTAAAAATATTGTCTGGCCTGCTCTAGCTCTGTTCCTCAACTTCCACCATCATTGCATCTGCAGAGGACCCAGAGAAGCACTATTATCTTTATTATTTACATTAACTAATTAATGGGAGATTAAGACCTGGACTCATCCCATCTAACTTTAAATGATTAACTCAAGTCCTTACACATCATAAGCTCCTTCTGTAATCAATTGAGAGACATTCTGCAAGTTGATGATTGGAAGAGTTAAAATCTTACAAAGGGTTAAAATCTTATAAAGGTAAGCAACAAACTGTCAAAGTAGTCCCTATTGCTATTCCCAGCAATAAAGACTGGAGACACATCAGGAAAACTACTCATGAAATATACCGTAGATGTCTCAAATGGAACACGAGTTTCAGGTGAAATTCATGCCTTTTAGATTTTAATGACAGTCAATGCTAGACACCGAAAACAAAGCATCATTCGCTCTACTCCACTCTGTGTTTGGGAAGAATTTCTTGTCACCTGAAAGACTTTACTAGGATGAGCGTCAACATGAGGAAGGTGACTTAGCAAAAAAAAATCCAAAAACCTCCTTCTCCCCCCAAACCAAATCCACAAAAATAAAACACTGAAAGAAAACAAACAAGTCCTGGGTCTTCAGGTGAACTGTAAAAGAGGCTGGACTGAAAGAAGGCTCAACACCATTACTAATAGTAATAAATAGAACAAAACAAGCAAATGAAAAATGAATGCCAGGAGAAATAAAAGATCGCTTTAAGGGCTATTTTGGTAGCATATATATGTGCTCAGAATGTTAGTTTCAGGGCAGCCTGTAATAAGACTCAAAATAACCTTTGTCTGTTTGTATATAAATTGGAAAGTACAGATGATTTTCTTTAATGGTATTTACTGAATAAATGAGTTCCTAGACATTGACTGCCAGAACAATTAATACTGTTCTTGTTAAGAGCACTTGCTGAGACAGGCTTTGGCTGCACCACATATTGCTCAGTTTGACTGTGCTCACTTACAAATACAAGCTGAACATGCTCTCCCCATTGCAAATATCACTGGGTAAAAATCTACCATTAATTTCACCCAAAAGGTAGAAGCAGACCCTGGAATAATCCCTTCTGGTATTGAAAGTTGTGAATTCTTTCTCTTATGGAAAGCAGCAAGCATTTTTCTATAGCTTTCAGCATAATCACATGATACATAAAGGTTAGCTGGCTAATTAAGTTGTTAAGCCACTGTCCACCATACGTGAAAAATCATGGCAGTCAGGTGAAGTTCCCAATGACTGGGAAAAGGGAACTATATTCAAGAAAGGGAAAATGGATGACCTGGGGAATTACAGACCAGTCAGTCTCACCTCTGTGCCTGGCAAGGCATGCTAAGGCACATGAAGACCAACAAGGTGCTTGGTGACAGCCAGCATGGCTTTACTAAGGGGAAATCCTGCCTGGCCATTTTGGTGGCCTTCTATGATGGGGCTAAGGAACTGATGGACAGGGGTAGAGGAGTTAATGTCATCTATCTGGGCTTGTGCAAAGCGTTAGACACTGTCACGCATGGCAGCCTTGCCTTTAAATTGGAGAGAAATCAATTTGATTGGTGGACCACACAGTAGATAAAGAACTGGTTGGATGGCCACATGCAACGAGTTGTGGTCAATGGCTCAGTGTCCAACTGGAGACCAGTAACGAGTAGTGTCCCTCAGGGATCGATGCTAACACCAGTCTTATTCAACATCTTTGGTGGTGACATGGACAGTGGGATTGAGTGTGCCCTCAGCTAGTTTGCTGATGACACCGAGCTGTGTGATTCGGTTGATATGCTGGAGGGAAGGAATGCCATCCAGAGGGGCCTTGACACACTTGTGAGGTGGGCTGATGCCAACCTTATGATGTTTAATCATGCCAAGTGCAAGGTCCTACACCTGGGTTGAAGCAATCTCATGTACAGCTACAGGTTGGGCAGAGAAGATATTCAGAGCAGCCCTGCGGAGAAGGACTTGGGGGTGTTGGTCGATGAGAAACTAACATGAGCTGGCTTCAGTGTGCGCTCACAGCCCAGAAAGCCAACCGTATCCTGGGCTGCATCAAAAGGAGCATGA
>JANEXQ010024206.1:0-23440 GCA_026283885.1 Poicephalus gulielmi | reverse complement strand
TCTCAGGCTGAAAGTTAGAAACACAGCGCTGCACCAGCCACTAAGAAGGAGAAAAAATGACTGCTACTGCTGAACCCCTGACAACCCAAAACAAATAGCTCCCAACAGTTTTGTGGATCTTTTCCTGGATTTTTACTTTCATACCAAGAAGACTCAGAAAGTATTAATTGAAACGAAATCTGAAAATAATGCCAGAATAACTGGCAAAGTATTTACTATTCATTAGAAATAATTCACTCAGTTTGAGCTGTTATAAGGGTCCCACAGTTATTTGCCTCACCCACAGTAGATGCTATCACAAGCAGCACATAATTTTCTTCTCATCTGGTCCTGAAACTTAGCAATTTTCTCTTTTATAGCATTTTATGGCGAGGAAAGAAGATGATGAGTAGGGGAAAGAATAGGTAACAGAGAAGATAATAGTAAAAAGAGTCAGGAAAGAGGTGATATATAATTTACTATGAACAGCAGCAGCAGCACAAAGACTTCAGGAATTATATACACAAAGCAGGAACAAAATCTACACTCTCAATGTAGATATTTTCTTACATTTTGTGTCCTTTCTTTCTGCTTATCTTGGAATATATATTTCAAGGATTCATTTTAATTAAAAAGAAAATAAATTCTTCCTTTATAGAAGCACAGCAAGTTCCTCTGGCTAAAGTGATACTGTCTGGCCATTTGATGCAACAGTTCAACAGGTTTTGGCAATGCAGAAATGCATAACATGGTAGAGAAATGAGACAGAAGTAAGAAGTGTTTAACAAAAGTTAGCTTGTCTTAATTCAAAGTTTTATACAATGTGCTATATTTGATATGCATATGAAATGATAACAAAAGACAAAATAAACAACAACAAAGCAACAGACAAAATAAAAATATTGCTGTTTCCTTTGGCATCACCTATAAAGTCTAACATATTATATGGATTGAAACTGGTATGGTGCTATTTGATAGCCACAGGGTATCAGGAATAGGGCTGCTAGTTGGTCAGTTATTTTTAGAGGAAATTTTCACTCAGTGCTGTAATTCTGAACAGCTTCAGCCTGTTAGGATGAGCCACAGATTTATCTAGATACTCTTTTCACCACTAAGGTTTTCACAACCGTGTGGGGATTTGGGAGGGATTTTTGTGTTATTTTTGTAAAATAAGAATAATTTTTAAAAATTTTGTAAGAAAGTAACTGCAGTGAAAGATATTTCATCTTTCTAAAAGCAATGAGGAACCTAAACAGAACTACAGAAACATAAACTTTGCCTTATTCCCTAAACTCTCCTTCCTTAATTTTGTTATGAGTGTATGGGTGAAACTAATTTTTCTTACCCAATGTAACTCCATTTACTGCTTTTTTTTTACAGCTGAAAACTGCCTCAAAGCTGGATCACACCCTCTCTCTACCTTTAGTCAGCCACATCCACCTCTTCCTTCTTGTGGTTACTGCAAACAAGAGGCAGACGACATTATTTCCAACAGTGAAAAGAATATACTTTCAGAAATAACCTCACTGCATATTTGTCAGGGGAATATTCCGCACAGCTTGTGTGGCACAACCACAAACCATTAAGTAGGCAAGTGCAAAACCCTCCTGCTCCTTCTGCCCTTCCATTGATGCTCAGGGTGGGTTTGTCTCCGCAGGAGAAAACACATTCCCCTTCTCCAGCTGACTCCAGGCAAGTGTTCACACAACAGCAAGGACAAGGTTGTAAGCTTTGTTGTAAAATGACTGTATGCAAAACAAGGAATGATAGCGTGTGATGGGATGCCGGTAAAATCTCATTACCTGTGAGACCTGAGAAAAATCTCCTTCGACCTGTCAAGCTCCAATAAAATGGTTTTTATTGACAGCCTTCTACTGTCATTCCTGTGACACCAAGACTTTTGTTATCTGATCCAAATATTTACAGCTGGAACAAGGATAGGACTTCTCATCAACTTCATGGTTGCTAAACAAGGTTTTGCCCTTGCCAGTGTCTGCCCTGACAAAAAACTACTTGGGTTTGTGCAGTTTGGGATCTTACCAAACCCCATCTTCTAGTCTGAAAGCTGGAAGACCTGGATTGCCATCAGAACCCCAATTTTTTAAATCACATTAAAAAAGAGCTTCCATTTTCAGAAAGGTTTCCAGAACATGCATCTAAATTAGCTTCTTTGAATGGCATTCTAGCAGATCTTTTCACTCGAACCATACAAAGAGCTTACTGAGCTGAGCCGCCTGGTTTTAATTCATTAAGACCAGCAGTGTAACTAGACCTGGAGCTCTTTAAATTATCCAAGGTGCAGGGAAGGAGATCTGAAGCTAAAGCAACCTTCAAAAACATGCACACAATAGCTTGCTAAGAAGTGAAAATAAATACAAATATTCCAATTACAATTGCTGCTCTCCTTTCCAGTCTCCAAAGACACCTAGCATGACCATCCCTTTCCCTCTGAATAGCTGATCAGCAGATTAAAATACTTTCATTAGACTCCTTTTGTTTGAATGGGAACAACTGTGGCGATCTCTCAAAGACTGCAGCTGAGGAACAATATCAGAGAAATGCCAGACAGAAAATTTCTCTGTCAATAGGATCATTTCCAACTTATCTGGATATTTCTTCAATTTCCTTGTTAATATAAAATAAATAAAGAACATTTGGTTGCTAAATTCATGTATACTGACTGGGAAAGAAGAGGTAAGAGTAGATGGCGGGAGAGGAGTGTCTGTGTTGCCTGGAGCAACAGGATATTCTTCAGGGATTTCTGAGATTTGCTGATTTCCCACCCTGACTTCTCAAAGGGACAAGGGAATTTCTGCAATACAATCGTCACTGGGAGCCAAGATGTCTATCTGTAGTTTTTTGCAACTGAAACACCACAGCAAAACATGTTATTTCACTTAGCAGTAAAGACAGGGAGTCTTGCTTTAAGAAAAGAGGTGAAGCTGACCCAGGACATGCTTTGGCCAGTCACGAAAAGAAACCTTAACAAGCCAAAGAAGAAACTACTCACAGATCCTGTTGAGAGCATTTATGCAGCTCCGATTTCCACAGTGCAACCCTATGAAGATGGGTGTGAGGGTGTGCTGGGTTTGCTTTGAAAACCTGAAAGCTACACTCCCTCTTTTTCTCCTTGTGAGCTGTAGAAATAGAGGACCACAGAGGATGGAGAGTAATATGCCATGGGGTAAGCACAAGTCTCAGCACCTGTGCTGCCTCAAGACTCCAAAATCCTGACAGCCTCAGTGAAGTCGTGTCCCCCAAAGGCAAACCTGCTGCTGGGCTTTCAGACCCCAGTGAAACCAAGCCCAAGGTTTACTATGCAAGAGTGCAGGTACAAGCTTCTGCTGCAGCAGGAGCAGTACTCACAGCCTGAAAGAGGTGTGATCTCCAGTGGCCTGACAATTGACCTCTGGATGCAAAAGTCATCTGGGAAAAGGCTCTTCACAAAAGCATCCAGATCCATTGCAGTAGCTGATCCCACTAAATCCATCTGAAATATATCTGCTGTTTTCCTTTTTCTTTCTAGATGCTTACACCACACTTGCAGGGAGATGTACTTTCAAAATTCAGATTCGTGCTGCTTAAAGTTTTTGCTTCAAGTGTTAGCTGTACAACTTCAAGCCTCATTAAGTTACAATATAGAGTTTTTCAGTGAACTCAGCTAGTAAATACTGGGATGTTTCTGTTTTCCCAAGAAAAATGGAGATTTTCTACATGACTACAAGTTGCAGATGTAAAAAGTCCCAACAAAACATCAACACAAACATTTCCAAAAGCGAGCCAGCATGCTCTCTTTTAACATATGAAAAATCATTGCAATCAAATCCTATTGTAAAATGCACTTTGGAATTTGTTTCACCAGCTTTATTACCTAGACATCAGGGATATTTTTATTTTACCCCAAGTAGAAGTAAGTATCTAAATGAGAGGAAAATTGATGATATACAGCTAGCAAGTGGTTATGAAAAATAAGAGGCCAAAATTTATCTCTATTGTTACTATACAGTGAAGCTCGTGTGCTATAAACTGACACTGTAATGGAATAAATCAGTATGGCACCAATGATCATAATCCTTATTCTTTATGGTACAGACTAGAAATCAGGATACAGGATCCCATTTTTCTTGGCATTATAAGAAGTAGAGCAGAGGAGACAGCTGGCGAGCTAATAATCTGTGTGACAGGCAGAATGCTACAAGAAGGAAAAACAGAGAGGCAAAGGTTGGGAGATGGGGACAGCAAGATAACAGGGAGCAGAAGTTAGAGCTTGTCGTTTACCTAACCAGTGCCAGAGGGACGAGCTGCAGCCATAAGAGCACAGCAAGATTTCAAAAGGGATTTAAAGGTTAACATAACAGCTTACATAAATGATTGGGACTTTTTTCCCTGTGCACAGTGTGGTGTAACAACATGAAGAGAGATGAGAGATGCAGGCACAGAGGTGACAGGAAGCACTGGCAGAATAAGACAGTATGGAGAGAAGATTTTTCAAGCACTTCTGGGGAGAAATGGGCAGGATGCGATCGACAGGGATGTCTGCTTCCAACAATGCATTTACCACACTTGAAAGGGAAGGAAATACATATGGTGTGGATGAGGGTCAAAACAGACTGGAAAAATTCTTCTCGCTTAGAGTTCAGGGACAGTTAAACTGTGCAGGCAAGGTGAGGATCAAGGTGAAATGCCAGAAAGAGCACCTGATGCATAGTTCCGTGGAGATACCTGGGGCAGTACAACTGGATGGAAGTCAACAGATTAAAGCTTCTAAGGAGTGAATAGGCTGAAGCAAGCCAGACCCTGGACTGACAGGCAAAGGAGCAAGATTTATGTTGGCATTTCTAGGAAGAAAAAGGCTACAATATAAATCCAGACCTCATTACATTCTAGAGAATCCACACTGGAAAAAATGAGAACCCACACAGGAAAAAAAAAATGCCTGTCATTGCCTTATTAATGCAACTGCTTTAATCAACAGTTGTTCAAAGGCCGGGAACCCATTCTTTCAAATGTTACTCATATGTCAGCATTCATTCATACCCAAATTGAGATAGAAACTAAGAAAAATTTCAGGATAAACAGTCTCACTGAAATGCAGTATACAAAAATTATTAAGTATGGGTAATCTTTTAATGAATTATGGGGTTTTATATATTTCTTTTATCTTTTCTTTATTTTTCTTTTTTTCTTTATTTTTCTTTTTAATATGTAGACAGGCCACTTGGAAGAGACATAGCTATCAGTGGTAAATAAGTAGTATAAACTATTTTGCTTGCCAAACACCTGGGGTCAATCCTCACTCTCACAGCTCTCATCCAGCAGTATGCACCAGCTTCACATCTTCATCCTCACCCGTTCTACTTTATGAAGGCATTCACTTGAGATACAGCTTATGATCAGAGGATGTAGAGATGTGCTCTTCACTGAGACTTCTGTGCTCACAATACGTTTGACCCCAGTGAACCAGTTACTATGAAAAACAAGCCTAGTAAAAGAGGACATTTCTCTACTTGCATAAATAAAATAATAATACGGTAGAAACTGACTCATAAGCTGAGGATTGTGTGCGCTTTGGCTGCAGCATCTGTCTTGCTTGTCCTAACAAGGTCAAGGCTGCAGCAAGAGCATCCTGGCCTGGCAGTGCCAGGCAGGTCCTGCTGCCAAGCCTGCATGGGCAACAGGACATGGTCTGGCAGCCCCCAGCCATGGGATCAGCCAGCCTGAGAGACTGAGCTGTGTGTGCAGCCAGCCAAGGACGAGGCCTCTCTTGCATCAACAGAACGGTTTTCAGCATGGAACCTGCCAGCAGCTGCAACCCAGGCAAGCTGTGCTGAAGCACTGAAATCACAGACTTCAGCCCTGGTTATAATTGAGCCTGGCTCAGCCTCAGCTAAAGAACTATTTAATTTTTAACTATTTCACATTATGTATTTTATATATTTAAATTCATGGAAATGTTTACTTATATACTTATATTTCATGGACTATAAAACAATAATAACAAACTCCAAATTAGTCATTTCCTTTCAGATAATAAAGTCACAAAGAGAAAAATTTGTAGCTTCCAATTGTTCCAACCAGTGTTTGAAACGACATGAAAATCTCTTCAGCAGTCATTACCGCCTAATTGTTTTGGAAAGCTGCAAGAGAATTACCGCAGCTTTTTTTGTTGTTGTTTGCTTTGCTAAAAAAAATGTTAATTTTATTCAAAATTATTAACTGTTTCAATCTCTTTATTCTTCAAAACAAAACAGAAGCACAGTGGGAAATTCTGGTGAATATTCTATCAAAACATTTTTCTACAGAATAAATCATACAGCTCATTTCTCTTGAACCTTACAGACAGCAACTCCATCTGCCAAAATATGTTGTCTTAAGTCCATTGCCAATGAATGTTTTGTGGTAAATTGAATATCCATATGCAATTTTGTAATCCCAGTTTAGTGCTGGGAGTTGCTAAACTCAGGAATTATGCATTTAATTCCTTAAACCCAAAAGAAAAAGTGCCTGCAACATGATTAGCTTGTTTGGTATTTTTAAAGATCATTGCATTTTATCTCATAATTAATAAAGAGACCATACATAATTAATTTTTTTGGGGGGGTACTCTTGCATTCTTGTCTAGGGCTGATGTTGTAGGCCTTGGGACGCCGAGGGAAGGGGAAGGATTTCTCTGGCAGGTGCAACAGAAAACCAGCTGTGAAAGTTCTCGAGATAGAAGACAAAGAAACCGATGTTCAAGCACTAGTTTGAGACTACAAACATCTTGTTCCTAACTTTGTTACAAATTCCCTCTAGCAACTGGAAACATGAGTGAAGCAGGTAGCGTCTCTGCTTCCCCTGCCTTGTCTGGGTTTCAGGCTCTTCCAATAAGGAGAGGGTTGTTCCTATCCTCTCCCAGCACAAATACAGTGCAGTTGTAAACTCTGCTGGTCCTGCAGGCACTAACACAATGAAAATAAAACCAATACTTGGTTCTACAGATATGATGCTTCAAGTCTTCTCTTAACACTCAGTTTAACAAATAGAGTCTACTTTCAACACTGCCCCTAGACAACTTCCTTGCATCAAGCCCTACATTTTTTCCAAATATACTTCTGGATCTAAACTGAGATCAGAGCTGAGTTTTTCAGGATTAAACTATTCATTCTTGTCTCATCTTAGACTTAGCGAATTCTTGGGAATCTTTAATATCTTAGCTTTAATTAGTTTACCATATTGTCATGTCTCTTTTGGAAGCTGACTGAAGTTTGTAAGCAACTTTGTAATTAGGGTACATATATTGGGAACAGGATAACTTTTCACACCTCTGCCTGCTGTATATTTCATCAATGATTTCACTGTACCACTTCTACACCCAGCCTGAGAGAGAATAGCATCTGGCTGCCTGCTTATTCTAGATTTCAAATTATACTAAGAATTTGTGTGCTGGATAAACTCTAGGCCCATTCTTTAAGTACCATAATCCTGATTAGAGGACAACAATCCAAAGCTCCTAATGCAATGTACACATGTGCCCTCTGGCAGCAAAAGCAGGATTTTTAATGTAACTCAGTCAAAATCGTTTGTTCATACAAATAGCTTAGTATTTTGGCATTCCCAAAACGTGGCAGAAAGGCATGACCAATGCCTACCTGTTTCTATTACTTCTGTGGTAGCGCTGTAGGTATTATAGACCTATAATTTTAGACTTTTAATATATATAGACTTATAATATAGACTATAATACAGGCTTTTGCTCAGGGAAGTTGTGAATACTCCATCCCTGGTGGTGTTCAAGGCCAGGTTGCACAGAGCCTTGGGTGACATGGTTTAGTGTGAGGTGTCCCTGCTCATGGCAGGGGGGTTGAACTTGATGATCTTAAGGTCCTTTCCAACCCTAACTATTCTATGATTCTATAATCAACAGTCAATTTGTTGGTCCAAATGGGAGATTAAAATAAACCCTCTTTTGAGGTTACAACTCCAAGAAATCAGTCAAACCTATTCATACTCCTCCCATCCCATGCCCAAAGAGCCCAGTTAGCAAATAAAATGCAAAAATAATGTCAGTAGCCCCAGGTATTGAGTACAGAATGTCTCTATAGTATAGAGAACTCATTATTTTCAGTAACAAAGAAGAAATTATATCTGCTCGGGGTTTTTTTTGGTGCATCATTGCCATTAAGTGCTTTAAACATCATGCTGTACCACAGAAACTGCAAAGAGGCAATACCCCCTTGCTGCTGCTTTTTCCATGTGGAAAAATACTCCCTTGCTGAAAAAATATTCAGCAAAAAAACCCAATGTTTCATATTTAGCCAACATCCTGGTTTCTACAGAAGTGTTTCAGCAGCAGCCAGCACCAAAGTCAGTATGATTCATTGGATCAATAATTCTAAGGTCTGTACCTAAAAGGCTGAAAAATGTGATATAACCTGGCAGAAGAGTAATGATTGTAATGTTCAGCAAAATAGTTAATGAGGCTTGGAAAAAGCAGACTTTGGGGGAGAAAAATATGTACAGGTTTAACCTCGTGCACTGGCTTGGGTAGAACATTTTGTCTTTTAGGTTAACTCTAAAGTCCCCACAGGCATCTTTATTTTCTTGACATTTTCATTCTTTTACTGATTGGTCTTTCCTTTTCCCCATTTGCACGCACTGGTTATGGGAAGAGGACATGGCCTCTTCTAGCTTACAATATCCATAACTGTCACTTGTTGAATGGTTGATTTTGGTAGCACAGTTACATAAAGATGCAGAAAGTGAGTTTCTTTACCTTCTCCCCTAACTGCATGTTTTGCTTTTAATTCCTTCCTTTTTCCTCTTATTAGCTGCTATCTGACTCCAAGCAATAAAATCGTTTCCCAGATCCCTACTTGCTCAAATTTCACTTCTCTGAGATGATGTAATACCACCCTATACACAAGTATTTTTGCTCAAAGCAAGTCAAATAATAATACTGACACAGCTGAGGCTAATGATGCTATTTCAGCATTTCATTATTCTAAGAAAAAAAAAAATATATACTGACAGCTATAATTTTCTATCATTCTGTCACTCCTTGGGAAGGACCACCTGGTCCATAAAAGCGTTTCCCACAAGCTAGCCTCTTTTGTGACATGTGCGATGGCATCTGCTTCTGTGCCTTACCTGGGATAGGGATAAGATACCTGTCATTGGATCAATAGTATCAAGAGATCAACCTGAAGAAGGAAATCTTAGATAAATGGTTTAAAACTGTTTATCCAGATAGTCAAAACTCCACCGTCCTCCCCAGCAAAGCACCCATCCTGCATTATCACCAATACAGTTTTTCTTTAAAAATACAATTTACCATAAATTCATTCATCTTCCAGAAGCTGAACAAAGGAAATGCACTTTGTAAGTATAGTGAAATATTCTACAGTTTGCCCTGTATTTGTCAGCCTGCATTAGCAAGAGATCTATTAGTAATCTCAGTGGCGCCAGTGATACTGCACTCTCCTTCCATCTCTAAAGCATTGTGTCCATGGTTAAGACAATTAGACGTTTCTGATCTCTCTTGTACAATTTACTTTCCTATCTAAACAACAATTACCCATAATGAACTTTCCATTGCTAGTTCAAACTCAGCAGTTTCTCTTGCCTAGTGTGAGGCATAAAGGAAAAATGGGTGGCAAATGGCATATAATGCTTTATGAAGTGATTTCTGAATAATCACTTCAATTTTAAAGCTGTTTAACAGCCATAGCAAATAGCAGACAAAAGAACTGAAGTGAGGAGTATGACCTATGAAACTGATGCAAGTTCACTTAGAAAAACCCCTTATTAGGGAAGGGTCTTCTTGTCACAGGTCTATAAATCCTGCAGTAAAAATGCAGCTTAATTGGAGAAGCAAGTAATTTTATAATTTTGTAGTTTTGTAGTAATCTGGGTGGTACTAATGGTGTAAGTAAAAAGAAATATTTTTGTCATGGTAGACATTGCATGAAAAGTTGGGAAAGGTTATAAATTTACTCTGTTATTTACAATATCTCAGACAGAGAAATAACTCAGAGATTGGTTTGCACAATCACCTGAATTAATCAATAGTCCAAACTCTAAGGTCAAGCTAATCCACCTACTCCCTGTTGACAGAAGCCCCACTGCCTTCAGATGCTCCAGCAGCCTTTGGCAAAGCTCCTGCAGGGTCTGTGCTGAGCAAGGCAGGTGTCAAGCTGGACAGGAGCAAACACTTCCGAGCTCTGTTGAAGTTTCATGCAAACACACCCAACCTCACCTCCAAAACTTCATGGACTTCATTTTTGATGAAAGCCTGGAGCAACTGTGTCGCTGGCCTATTCCTCTTGCCAAGTAGGCAGGCCAGAAGCTGCACATCAAAACTCAGAGCTCATTAAGAGAGAGAGACACAGCCTAAGCTCACCAGATAACCTGGATCCAACCCATTATAAAATACTGAAAGCCATCTAAAGTTTCCAAAAGCTTTTCTATTGTGTCTTAAGGAGAAGACATATTTGTCTTCAAGGTAAATAAATAAAATAACCACAACTCAGTCACTGTTATTTAACTCTTCACAAGCTCCAGGCAATGTGCTGGAGGGGCGCATCTCTTGTGTGGGTGCTACATCCTACTGCTGGATTCTGGGGATGAACCACAGCAGAAAGCTTCCCTAAACTTCAAAAGAGCAGGTCCGTCTTCCCAGTATGATCCCCTCTTCAAAAGGATTTAATGCCCTCAGTCTTTTTTGGAGTAAGATTTTGCTGAAGGTAACTCCACATACCACCTCTAATGATGAAATTCTGCTTTGCTTTCAATATATTTATGGTTGCTTAAGACATGTATTCCGTCGAGGGTATTGTATTGTGCCCTTCTCACAAAATCTGAACCACATAGGCTTAATAAATATGTTCAAAGAAAGTGACCTATGCACCAGTTGTTCACTATTATTTAGCTACTGTGGACTGACAATTACACATTGCTTTTCCCCTAGAATATCCAAATGTAAAAAAGAAGATGGTGCAGTCCCTTACACAGGGCTGCAGTTATCTGCTTATTAAATACCCAAATTTGACCCACATCACCAGTTAACAGCTGCATCACTCAGGGAGGAAAATGTTTGTCTGGGAAATATCAGAATAAGGATTTAATATCTGCTAGTTTAGATTTTCCTATCATGCTGAAGAAAAAAGCCCATGCACCCTAAGGGGAGAACCACAACCAGTGCTGGGGAAGGGCTTCTCGAGCCACAGCATCCCTTTGCCTGCAATTCTCTGAAATTTCTGTACCAAACCAGTCAAGGAAGACAAGAACTAAAGGAAAGCAAGCCTTCATGGAAAGCATGCATTTATCTTCACTAAGACTGAAAAATGACTGCTTCTTCTCTTGAGAATTTAAATAGTGAAAATGTTCTTAAATTTCTTGAAAGTGTTCAGACACTGGTTGCGAACTGATTATTTTATCTACAACAGAGGGTTTTTTGAAGGGTCAAAGAGCAGAGGTGAGTACATTCAAAAGAATTACTAGTTGCTTTGCTTTCTCAGATACCCTGGAAATACATGCTATACACTTTGTAATGCAATTACTGTCAATTGTAACACATCAAAAATGTATTGCAAATATCAAAACTTTGTGTAAGTACAGGGGTAAAAACATAAACTACTCCTTATATGTGCTTGTTTTCCAATGCTTCAACCTGCAGCACTGGATATGTCAGACCAGCTCAGACCCGTGAATTACCTGATCAATAGCAAATAAGAATGAGAGTATTTTCAGTTCACTGGAAAAAGTCAAGGAACAGAGAAATAACAACGGCAGCAGTGATTCAATCAGACAGAGCTGTAGTAGGTGGCACAAAAACGTAGGACAAACATTAAGCACACAAACAAATAGTACTGCTGGAGTGAAAAAACTTGAGTTATCAGAGTGTCTTTTAGAAGAGCTCCATGGGTCACCCTCTTCCCTCCTCCTCCAGAAGTGGTCTTGTTGGAAGAAAAAGGAATTATTCATGGAAGTAAAATTGTGTGAGGCTGCAGCATTTGTCAAATTCACGGTCCCAATTTTTAAGCCACGGTCATGTTGACCTTCCTGTCAGTTTTAGACTTGAAAACAAAGAGAGGAAACAACACAGGACCTGGCAGCACGGGAGAACA
Organism: Poicephalus gulielmi; assembly: GCA_026283885.1. NCBI lineage: Eukaryota > Metazoa > Chordata > Aves > Psittaciformes > Psittacidae > Poicephalus > Poicephalus gulielmi. Next base: position 11,354 of record JANEXQ010024206.1, on the reverse strand, counting down.
GCTGGTTTCTAAATCCTGATGTTTGCAAATGCCTCTTTGCTTAACAAAGAGATTTTTCTTCCTACAAATTTAAACTAATGAAAAGACAAATGTGCTTTAACTGGTTGGAGTGGAAATAGTTCACACTTTCTAATGTCAGGCAAAAGACAAGTCAGAAGTAAGAGCAGGGTTTTGTTTCTTTTTCTCTTTATTTAGTGCCAGATTTATTAAAAAATATTCTTTTTCAACCTTCCTAGCTAGAGATTAAATTATACTACAACTGCCCTGAAATCTACTGCAGTGTTGCTGTCCCTCCAGCAGTAGCGCTGAACCTGGAACCAGACCGGTAAAGGCTGGACCCTCCTTTGTGGTAAATGAAAAGCCGTTTTAAGGATGTGCTTGTTGCCTGAGGCTTCAGCCCAGCTGAGCTCACCTTTACTTAGGGGCAAAAGCCCAGCTCACCTTTCCCACGCCAGGACTGGTGGCTTAGCACATCTCCTGGCCAGGGCAAAGCCCCAAATGAAGCAGAGTGAGATGGAGATGGAAGAGAAAAATATAATACAGCTGCAAGAGTCATGAAAAATACATAATGGAGAAATGCCTGGAGGGGTGATGGATGGTAATAAAGTGCAGAGACCAAAAAAAAAAGGCAAAAAGTGCTACATTCCATGAGTAGAAAATACCAGAATTAATCAGGCAATGGGAGCTGCACAGACCTCTCCACAGACAGCACCGACTGGCTTGGGGACACAGTCCCAGTGATGCCGGGGTTGTCAGAGATCTGTCTCAGCTAAGCAGCATCAGCATTGCAAACACAGATGTTTCTGTCCCAGGCTTTCATGGGAGCTGACAGATTATCAAAGCATCAAGAATGAATCAATGTGTGACTTACCTCCACAAAACCTACCCCCAATGCTGTATTCCCACTGCTCACAGAAATGATCACAGGCATCCATATTACGCCCACCCTACTGATTTCAAATGATGCTGTGTTAGATAATGTCAGGGATGAGTTACCCGTCTCAGGAGCGTATCTAGGACCTTGCTCAACCCAATTGCCCTGAGAAGCAAGGTGTGAACAGATGTGAAGGTCCTCACTACCTCCTTGTGCCTCTGCCAGGGCTACCACCTGCACTGGTAAAACAGCTGCCTGCCAAAACTGCTGTTGCTGGGGTCAGCAGAAAATCAAGGGTTGCTCCTGCCTGCCTCACTGGCCAAGGTATGGGCTGCAGCTGCCACTGTTCCCACCACAGCAGGAGCTGCTCTGCCCAATCCCCAGCCCATTGGCACAGGGGTAGCAAAATCCACACATGCCCCTCGCTCACCTTCGCAGCTCTGCAGCAGATAGGCAGCTCACGGCTTCCCAAGGGTAAGGATAAATTAGAGGTCAGTGCTTAAAAACAGAATTTTCTTCAGTTCCTTGGGAAGGGTACAACTTTACAGACAGTTCAGAGATTGAATGAACCTTATTCTAGACATGGAGGGTCCCTCTCTGAGCCCTCCCAGCCATTCCCAGGATGTAGGACTCCAGATCTTTGTTAAAAATTATTACTGTTAGATACCTGTGCAGGATCATCTGTTTGTTTCCTGTGGAGTTCAGGTATTGCCCTGCTTCACAAGTTATCAGCAAAAGGGCTTATCTAACCTACAGAAATTCCCTGCAGCCAAGAAATCCCAGCTGCACCAGACATCAGGACGTGAAAAGCTGTCACTCACAGACTTATTGGATGAATATTGCAACTAGGTCCTCAAAGACTATTTGGGTCTTACTATACAGTAACAGACATAATGCTCCCAATTTTATATCCAGGTATTTGCTTACTCCGTAGCTTTATAATTTTCTTAGCTGCATGAAGCAGTGCTGGTTGATCAAGTGCTTTCTTTGTATCATGCACTGAAATGTACAGCACAAGATATAAGAAAACCTCACGGTATTGTAGAAGTTAAAATCTTCAATGAACTGGTCTTCCCAGTCACTTATATGGTGTTGCTCTTATATCTGCCTCTCCACAACGCTGCTGATGGCAAATATTGCTTTAATTGAATGTATTCACAGGTGTGATACATACTCATCAAAATACCATATTCTCCAGAAATATTTCTAAGTGCATACAATAACAAGAATGAAAAAAGATCTTTTCTTCTGGCACTGTGCTGGGGTCCCACAGGGGCTCTGTTCAGCCGTTTCCCAAATGATATGTGGGGGAAAAATCAGAATTCAAACCTGGATAGTGCTCCCAGTAAAGGCAATGGGGTTCTGCTTGACAGAAGACTGCAGAGTTCAGCTAATTGTCAGTATTTTTTTTCCTTTCTTGTACAGCATGATGGAAATGCTGTGGAATAGCAATCAGACTGCTGTGATATTACATGCTGAAAGGAAAACAGCAGATATAGTTGTGGGTATGGGCCACTTTAAGAGGTGGCCCTAGCCTTGCCCAGATTTGAAAGGGAACTTGTTAGAATTTCTGCTCACTTGCCAACCTATTATCAGCCAGCACCTTCTTGATTTCTTCCCAGAGCCCTGGGAACCTTTGGCTCTCATCACAACCTCAAAATACACTCACCTGCCTGATGTTCAGTGCTTTGCCCTCCTCTTGCTTTGCCCTTCTCTTCCAGGGCTGCAGTCCCTGAAGACACTTTAAGGTTTTCTATTCAATTTTGTCCTATCTGCTTTTCATTTCATGCGGAGAGAGCAAATTGCACCTCTCCTAATTAGGAAACCATCCATGTTGCCAATTAAGGGGTCAGACAGGCAGATGGATTGTCTGCAATATTGTTAAGCACCAAAAATGCATGGCAGGCCTTTCAAAAGCATAGCCTAGCTTCAAAATCAGTGTAGAACATGACTTCCTCCTGGCTCACAGTCACTTGCCAGGATAGGCAACCACGACACACCATTTGTCAACTGAGGTCTCCAAGCTGCAGATGATGAGGCTTACTGCATGATCTGTTCCCATAAAATGGGGGCTCCAAGTCCTCATCCTTTAGTGAATTTGGGTCTTAATTTACTCAAAAGAAAGCTGATCTGACTGCACGTTACCATTCTTTTGGTTTTGTAGTTGCCTTCCTGTATTTTATCCCAACACCTCCGCAGAAAACAAGTTGATCTCTCCTCCAGCTTTGAACCGTTGGGCTGTTTCAAGTGAGTCTTTTCACAATCTTGTTGAAGGACAGGCTGTGATGCTGTCGGGGAAGATGGAAAGGCCTTTTCCATATCTGTTCTGATTAACATCCATTTTGAACAATTGTGACCAGAATTGTAAACAGCATCCTACATGCAATGGTTTGCAAAGCTGTACCAAGTTCTGGTTTACAAGAAAAGATCTGCAAGGATATTAGAATCCTTCTTTTCCTCTGTCATCTAAAAATGTAATTTTCCAGTTATGGAAGTAATTTTTCACTTGTAAGTCCCTAAGTGCATAATCTTACACTTTTTATTATTATTCATGTTATTTTTATTACTGCAGCCCTCCCAGACATTTATATCTTTTTCTATACCAAACCTCCTCTGTACAGGCAATACCTTGCTAGCTTGTCACTGGCAAATTTCATTAGCACATCGCAAAGCTAACCAGCAGCCTCAAAACTGGTCCTAATTAACCCTAATAACTCCAGTCCTACAGAATAGTTCTTCTTTTAACATAAACCATGCCTAATTATCTCGTGCCAGCTTCCCACCCATCCTACGAGTAGGTACTAAATATAAATGACAGCATATAATGACTTACAGGTTCTTTTTATTTTGTTGCGCCTTGCAGCTTTTATCATAACTAACGGCGAGAGCTGGCATAGAGTTACATATGCTATAGATGCTGGCACAATGCAGGGGTGGCCCTGGCAGCACTCACATCTCCGTCACCATATGGTTTCAGAATCAGAAGTAACTTGGTCGATTGGTTTTGTTGCAAACTGGGACGTACAAACTGTTATGGACTGATTAACTAGCATTACCACAATGCTTCTCCTTCATAAGCAAGCACACTCAGAATTAATTTGGGTACCTTGTTATGTAGCCATCCTCATAAAAGCATTCAGGGGTGACCTGGCACATTAATGGCACTGTAAAACACCAGTTACAACTTAAACATTCAGAGAGGATCAGTCAAAGATCTGGATGATCCTTTAGTGCCACATGGCAAAGTGACTTCAATTACCTCCTGCTCCTGGGAAGCAAGAGGCTGAAACAAGCTGCAATTGTATGGAATTAGGTGGGATCAGGTTGCCTTCTCCTGTGCCAGGCATTAAATGCACGTTCAGGACATTGTGTCTACTGAAACTTGTCACAAAGACAACATCCTCCTGGCTATGCTTCGTGACATAAGAGGAACAGGCTGCAGGGACCAGTATCAAATTAAATTAACTTAAATACATATTTTGGAATTCCTTCCATATAACCTGCATTTGGTCTTTCTTCCTGATATCTGTGCCATAAAATATTTCTTAATTATTAAATTGCATAATGCTGGGTTAGAATGTGACTATTTTTGCTGTGGAGCCAAATAAAATACTGTAGGGTTATTTGCACCCCATCTACATTCCTGGGAGCAAAGCAGGAGGTGAGAGGAAAGGCTTTGCAGAGCAGTTCGAGTAGTGCAGATTTGTCTTGTCCTGAGTACAAATCATCGAGCTCAGCCCAGCTTTATTTGGAGAGCAGTGTAGCTGTGTTAGTGCACACACATGGCTATACTTCAGCTTTTAAGGTGCTCATATATATATGTATACATAAAAGCATGACTTAATATTGCTTCCTTCCAGCATCAGTGGGGCTTTTGCAGTGCTCCATGTGGAGCACTCTGCTTAGTCTACCCCAAGCACAAGTTATTAGACATAAAACAGTCATCCACAAAGCTCTCCATGCAGAGCATTGCCTGCTGCCTTTACTGCTTCTCAGTACTGGTTTGCTCCCATGGGCACTAAATTCCGCAGGAACACCACTGTCTCTGGGCACTTTGCAGCACAACAAGGCACATCATGTGTGCACACCTATATACAGGAGACAGCAGCCTGTGTCTGCAGTTCACAGCGTAAAAAGAAAACCAAGCAGGAAAATGCCAGAAAGCTGTAACTGCCAGCTCTGATGCATCACATTTTCCTACAACAGTCTTCAGCAAATTCTAAGCTTAATATTAAATCAACTGTTAGTTATAATTCAATATATAGCACTTAGTAATTCACCAAGTAAATTTCAGTATTACCTTTCGGACAAACATTGCTACAGTGCAACACCCCCTTGTCCTGCCTCCCCTCACCCCCAACTTGCCAGGAATACAGCTACCCAGAAGGTGGCAGGAGACTGGAAATCTAATGCATTTCCACTCACATCCTGAAATGGTTTGGGTAGCAGACAATTTTTCTCTTTGAAGAATTTCCTCTCTTTTGACAAGTAAATAAATGTCTAACTTTCTGCTTCTTTTAGTGCCAGAAAGAAAAAGAAGAGGAAGAAGGGGAAAAGAATCTGCAACAGGTCTGCTGAATATTAGTTATTCATTTTATGAAACACAGCAAGGATACTTTATAAACTGATCCAGCTTTACAATGACTGCAATGTTGCCTTTAGTTTTGTGTTATTGGATAATTTGTCAGTTCTGGCACTTTGGCAAGTAATAAAGTAAGGAACAACTACTAGAAGCGTAAGAAAATTATTTAATCTAGTTCCTCCTCCCCCTCCTGATTGTATTTGAAACATAAGCTGATTTTAAACAAAACAGTCTTGGCAGAAACAAAATAACCTTTAGGATTTATGAAAGGCACAGCACTAAAATAAGATGCTTGTGTTTAAGGGGACTTTTGATATTGCTGGTTTTTTTCCCTCCCCAGATAGATCACTTTCCATTAAATGGTTTGAGCTAAACATGAAAAATTCTAATCCCTACTCAGGTAAAGCTTCAGTTTGCATAACCGGTAGCTCTAAGGAAAAAGAGCATAACAGTGACTTCAGTTTAGATGTGGGCCACTGAGCACAACCATGTAGATACAGCTGTACTTATTTACAATGAATTTTCTGGAACCTAAAATTTAAACCACACTTTAAAAACTCATGTACCTGCCTTGTCTCACTCCAATCTGTTGATGGAAATGGACAGACATTTCCAGTGCAGGGTGTACGGTAGAAAACTGATGCTGTTGTTGGCTGTCTACTCTAGAGAATGACATCCTCCATGACAAGAGGATGTTATGTTAAGCCCAGAACACTTCCAAAGCATCCCCCTGAGACATGGAAAGTGTCTGTTGCCCCTGAGAGTCAAGGAAATTCATTAACAAATCAGTATTTCCACACATGCAACTTGTACAATGCATTAGGGTGATGGAAGGAAATGAGTACATAGCACTAGTGCCCTACTTAAGTACAAATTCCTTGGTGGCTCACATGACCATACCTTAGTGTTTGGAGCCAGAGTTTATTTCCTCTTACAGATTGTCCTAGAAATGAAGTAGACACTCCTGAGGCTTTAATCTATTAAACGATCACAAAAGACTAGGAACTAGTTCCACCAGACCAAGGAAACCAAAAAAAGCTTCTGCATTAGGTACTAATTTCAATCCTAGTGGTTGATCTGCATCTTGCTATGTTGATACTTACAAAAGAGATAAAATTTAGAACACAGATTTTGAATATGTAATTATATTGCTGTGGGTCCTTGATGAAAGAAACAAATCACTAACTGTTCAAAACATACAGAATTGTTGAAGAAACATATGTTTGAGTGTTTGATTAGCTGCCGAATTCACTAGTCTTCACCCTTTAAGACTGTCACTGGCAGTGAGAAGCAGATCGGAATGTTTTTCAGCAATGTCTTTGTAATGATACCTTCTTAAAAAAAAAATGCAACCATGTCTGTGACTCAGATAAAGCAGCTCATTTAGGACAAGAACATGAGAAAATAACTGCCAAAACAAGACTGAAGAGGCTCCAGCTCTGATCAATAAACTGGCTGGATTTGTTTCGGTGTGTTGTTTTATAGATTCCAATGAAAATGATACTGAGCCTGGATTTACTATTGGAAGACTCAAGATAGTAGGTGGAAATATCACATTAATGTGGAAAAGATATTTCAGGGAACTGAGCCTCTCTCATTGCCTAGATCCCAAAAGTGCCCTTAGGACCCACACTTTGCTGACTTGAGGGAGATGAACTGTTAACACTGTGAAATAAACAACACTAAGGAGTAGCACACTCGACAAAGAAAGCAAATCTGGCACATCTGTTAGTGTCTTATTACTATCTCTGTGAAGACACAACGTCAGTATGCCATTATCTTTTCTCAACTTTTTCCCACATACGAATTACCTGAGTTTCAGATGACATCTGAAAACCCTGCATAATTAATAAGACATTATTAAGACATATAATAAGACATTAAGCAAGGAAGATGTTCATACATTGACAGGCATGCATTTCATTTAGCACAAAGTTTTATACATTTCTTTAGGTTGTGCATTTCTGATATCACAAAACTGGACAAGTTAAAAATGTCTCACATGTACCCCAAATCTCCCTCCATGATGGACATGGAGGGACACGGGGAGTGAAAAGTTAATGTGCAATAGTTGAACAAAACCACCTTTAAAAGCCTAACCCTGCAGACTATGTTGCCCTAAACCTTTTGCAGTTATATTAAAGTTTTGCTTAGCAAGGTACATCCTGAATTATCCTTTAATTATGGGGATCTTTCACCTCTGGAGATCAAGTTTGCTCCAGTGCAAGCCACTCTTTCAGTGGAAATAGGATTTAGCCAAATAAGTCCTGCATCCTAGCAGCCATCCCGAGGAACAGTGCCTATAGCAGCAGCAAGGCTTGGTATAAGGCTGTTCTTTCTTTAGTAGTCCTTTCCTTCTTGGAAGTAATAGCCACTTACTTGCTTCTCAAGGGGGCAGAATCCATGATAACAAAACTGTGAGGTTTAATGTGCCCCAAGACAAACGCACGGAGCTGCGCTGCCCACATAGCTCCTGCGCACTGATGTGACTCACATGTGTGAAGCTCCACATGCTCCAGGATATTTTCTGGTGCATCCTATTTCCCCTTCCATGCTGGTGCAGCTGTGCTGGGTGGCATATGCTCTACCTGCTCCTAATGCTTTCCTGCACACCTACATGGGAAAGGCAGTAATGGCCAAATGGGCAGCTGCCCAGGTGTTAATGGAGAAATCATCAAGTACAGAGAAGGGAGGAGATCTTCAACATCCGTTACTTTACTGAATCATTTCATCCTCAGGGACACGATTTAGCCTAAAACACTTGCGGCTGCAGATTTTACTTTTGGACTCTGCTTATGCAAATTTGCCTTTTAGTGTTCTCTTGTATGATAATGATTCCACCTTTGCCACTAATTAAAAACTGTACCCTTAGTCTGATATTCCATTTTAAAAATTAGATAATAGATCTTGCTTAAAATGATTTTGAGAGGATCATACGAAATGTATAAAACCAGCAACAGTTTTGTGGTTCCAGAGTTCTGTACAAGCAGATGGTTCATGTTTCCTGGTCATTAAAAACTACCAGCTGAGAGGCTCAGGAAAGGGCTCTATAGCTGCGCAGGGACAGCCCAGAAGCCAATTACACACCCAGATACCATACATTGTCAGGAAATTATACTCCACAGCTTGGCACCTGTGTCAGCCAAGCCATCTCTACATGAGCAATGACCAATGCCAAGGTCACTGCTGATCCATGTGGAGGTGTAAATGGAGTTGAGCCATTGCTGCTAGAAATATGACTATGTTCTGACAATTTAGTAATAGAATTACGTGGAGATGATGACATTATGGCTTGTTTTCCATTCAAACCTAGTGTAGGGAGGAAAGCACAGTCTAGAAAGTGTAGCTAGTGTAGCAAGGCAAAAATTGCCACTTCTATATACCTTACCTAAAACTTCCAAAGATCACATTCTAATCCCCTATTTTGCTATCATCTCTATTTATGATTTCTTATTTTAATTTGACATGCTATTTAATAAGAAACTAAAAAGGTATCCAAATGATCTTCTTGCAAAACAAGACCGAAAAAATATTACCTGAATTTCTCTGACAAGTCTGAGGACCCACATGAAGTAAACTGTCAAAGTAAAAGCAAGCATGACACCTTGGAGGGAACCAGGCTCTTTGCAATCCCTGATGATAAGATTTCCCACAGAAAATTTGCAGAACAAGACTCACATCTTCTCTACCTCAGAAGCTCTCCATTAAGTCAGTGGTCACCTCCAGACCTTCCCAAGAACAAATCAAATGGCAGTGTACTCAGTTTCCATTAACCACAAGGGTCCCCAGTGCCTGGAGCTGACAGTCCCCATCCCACCCCTCCAGTGCCATTCCTCCAGCAACTCCGTGTCTCCACACCAGGTCCGCAGGGGGACATGGGCACTCTGCGTCCAGCTCCACCTTGTTCCCTTTTTCTCCTTCAGAAGCTCACTGCTGCACATTGCCTGTGTTTTATTAAATAGGAAATTAGTATTAAATTCTAATGTAGCAAAATGATCTAACCCTAGAGCAAAGGTATCTCAGGATGCCTCTAGAAGCATCTGGCCAGACTGTGGTAATCTAAAGGTGCCTGGTGCAATTAAGCTACAAATCAGTTATGATAATTGCAAGAAAACATTTTTAATTTCTAAACTGGGGGGATGGGAGAGGGGAAGCTGGGAGGAAAGGGACAATCTCTAGCACCTCAGTAAAAATAAACCCATATTCTAATTAATGAATTTAAACATGAAATGCCACAATGACAAAAGCAATTCATGGTTCCTTCCTACTGAGGCTGGACGAAGTGTTGCAGGAAATTAAGAGCATCATAATCTTGCAAATTTGAGAAGACATCAAAACTCAGCAAATTGTTTTCGAAACACACACGGAGTCTTCTATAGCTTAATGCAATGCTAGTGCAATCAGCATCATGTTTTACCACCCATCCCAAAGGAGAACTGAAAACAAATATTGTCCTTCATAAACTTTTAATACAGCAGAATAAGAAAGGGGATTTGCTGTCCTTGTATCAGCACCTTTACTAAGTACTGACAAGTGCCTGAGGGGAAGATGTGGGTTCCTGTGTTCTTCCTTCTTCTTTTATCCTTTCTTTTTTTCTTTTTTCTTTTAAATTTCGGTACTGTATCTTTCTTGCCTTTGTGCAAGGCAAAAGCTACTGCTGCCGACTGAGGCGAAATCTTAAGAAGTGCCCTGACCACCCAAAGAGAGGGGCTGAGCTGAGAGAGCAGCACTGCTTATTCCTCCAGGAGATGAGAGACAGAGCCCAGACACTTTAAGCGTGAACACCAGAGAAACACACCTTGGTTGCTCTTTCTTTGCATATTTTGTCTGTGCTTCTTTATCAACAGGAACAACCATCCTAATTCAGTAATTCCCTCTCTTCACAAAGAAAACGAGGACTTTAGTTATTTTTAGTACTACACCCATACAGTTCTTGTTGTAAGTTCTACAGGCAGGGGGAGATGAGGAACATGAACATTGTTAAAACTAAATCTTTTCTCAATAGTCTACAAGTATTTTGCCTGTTTTCTACTCTTTTGCATACCTGTAAATAATCTTTAAAAATATTTTCAAGCACATCTCTTGCAGCCATTTCCATCCCCAACCCCTAAAACCAAGTACAACCATTTACTGTCAATGTAAATACTGTTCAACAGTTATTCCAGTGCCACTCAATTAGTCACGGTTACTACAGTACCACTCCAGGATGACATGTGGAAAGAAGAGATCATAGATTTGAAAAGATATTTCCTGGTAGACTAGCAGTCTGGGAGACTGAAGGAACCCACAAATATTTTATATTCACCCCATTTTGCTTCACCTTGGTTTGTTACAACAGACAGATCTGCTTTTAGGAGAGGCGCTGTCAGACAATTGTTCCCTCAAGGTCTTACAAGACCCATTTACTCTGTAATTGTTATAATTCTGATCAAATAAACCCAAAGTAGGATGTTTGGTTTACCTGGGTGTAGTTTCTAGCTGTGCCGCCTGGCTGCTGGATAATATAAAGCAAACCACCTTGTTCCTGAACCACCTGCAGAACACAGGTAGTTATACCACGATGCTCTCTAAAAGCTACTGATTTAAAAAGAAACAAACATCCTCCCCCTAGACACATAAAACCAACCCTCAAAACCCCTAACATAAAAGTTTGGTAGGATGATAAATAAATGCACCACACTTTGAGCCCTGTTTGTTGTATGGTGCTTACCTTCAATTAAGAAGCAGCAACAGTATAATATTGCTGCTTGTGGGACCCTGTATGATTTGAATTTAAATGTGTATGGATTGCCAAAACTTTCATCATTGTTTGGTACCAAAGCAGTGAAACATGCAAATTACTTTAAACTGATAAAGCCACATCACAGTCTAAGCTCTCTTCTATATCCTGTCCTTAAA
>JANEXQ010024205.1:0-22516 GCA_026283885.1 Poicephalus gulielmi | reverse complement strand
AGCAGTGGTTTGTGTTATACCTTAGTTACTGGACTGTTCTTATCTCAACCTGTGGGGGTTACATTCTTTCCATTCTCCTCCCCATCCCTCCAGGAGCTGGGGGAGGAATTGGGGGCAGTAAGCGAGTGGCTGCATGGTTCCTGGGTTGCCAGCTGGACTTAAACCATGAGAAAGAGAAAGCGCAGAGACTTGTTATGATATTTAAAAGTCCTGAGATGAAATCTATGATACCACTTCACCTTTGTGGAAAAATCCATTTAAAAAAAATCCACAATTTCAATTCAAGCACATAACGCCTGTACCCCATTCTATTTCAATCCCTGCTAAAAAAGCTAGCCTGTTTTATCCTGGGATGAAAATGGAATGTACTACTTTGTGTTGATCAGATTTTATGGTCAAGCTTGATCAAAAAATGTTTTCACTGTTGTTCCAGGAGAAAAAAATCCTGTAATCAGTCTGACTGACTGCAGGTTTGGGACATTATTTTTCAGCAGCTCAATCAAAAAAAATGTACAATTTTAAAGTCCTAGTCATCATATTCAGACACATTACCACTTCTGTAGATTTTAAAAAGATCAGGAAGGAGCTAATTTCAGCTACAAAAGCTAAAATCACATTAGTCCTTACTTTACAATTTTCTAAAATATTCTCAGGAGAAAACTTCACTAAACTTAATTTATTTTTCCAGGCAAAGATTCAAGATGATGGGATACATCCTTATTTTGATCTGATTCATGGCATCCTACCTTAAAATTTAGAAGAAAGCCATCTTGAATGAGTCCTGCAAGAGGGATACAGATATTTTAAACAAAGACCTTCTATAAAAAAGCAGAACTGAAACACTACATTTCTCTTCTTGAAGATTTGCCCTTGTTATGCCAAATGCTAAAGACTGTCTCACTCGGCAACCTTACACTTTGAGCTCATTTCCTAAATTGTGTTTTGATTTTCTAGTAGTGTACCTCGCATCAGAGAAAGGTTTACACTGTATTTTTCCAATGTCTATTATTTTCTCTTCCTATGGGAGCTTTCTTTTTCCTTGTTACATTTTCCCATTGCAAGTTTTGGTCGGGATCCAGGGGATTGCCGCTGGGTTCTACACAGATTTTTCCCTAGTTCTCTGTCTCCATGCATATTTCATGTGCCCGTTACTTTAGGTGCTATAAACACAAATTAAAACCAGCATAATTTCTGTCAGAAAGGACAATATTTCTCTGGTCATTGATTATTTATGTTGCTTCCTTAAGTGGTGTTGTTCTTGCTTGTTTGTCTGTAATCGAGGATACAAGTTATTTCACAGCCTTTGTTCATTACTGAGGTTTGGCTGATCAGGAGGAGCACTGAACTGCGAAAGCAGTGAGGCTCATCTCGGCTGATAGATAAATCCATGAACAATGTCTGCTACTGAATGACCAGCCCCAGATGTCACAGAAACCACATTAACCTCACCTTTCTCTGCATGTTATAGGAAGGGAGACTATTTATGTGCTTTGGGCCCGTTTGAGCACCAAATGTTTAACCTCTGCACCTAGAATAGACTATGAACCTGTATGGTACATACTCATCTCTAAGTATGAGTAGATAACGAGCAGTCCTGCGCCACTGAGTCTGGTCTTGCAAACCCTGTGTTACAGCGAGTTCAGAGGAAGCCCACAAAGATGCTCAGAGGGCTGGAGCAGCTCTGCTATGAAGACAAGTTGGGAGAGTTGGGCTTGTTCAGCCTGGAGAAGAGAAGGTTTTAGGGAGACCTTGGAGCAGCTTCTAGTACCTAAAAAGGGCCTGGAAAGTCCTGAAAGAAAGCTGGAGAGAAGTAACAGGACAAAGGGTAATGGCTGTAAACTGAAAAAGGGTAGATTCAGATTAGATATTCAGATCTACTGCGAGGGTGGTGAGGCACCCAAACAGGCTGCCCAGAGAAGCTGTGGCTGCCCCACCCCTGGCAGTGTTCAGCGCCAGGCTGGATGAGGCTTTGAGCAACCTTGTCTGGTGGATGGTAACCAACCCATCGCAGGCAGTTGGAACCAAATAATCTTTCAGGTCCCTTCCAACCCAAACCATTCTGTGATTCTGTGAATCTCACCTTCCCAGGAACAAGTCAAACTGCATTTAAAGTACTATTTGATTTTCCTCTCCCTCTGCTTTTAAAGGGAAGTCTCCAGATTCTCTCTAGTTTTTATGAGACTTCCTACTTCCATCCTGTACTTACACACAATTTTGACCTCCTTTTCTTTTTTTTTTTTTTTTGTGACATTATTATCCGTCTAATTACACAGCTCTCTCCACCATGGTGCATTACCAACCAATGTATCTTAAGGGAGCAGCTGCAGTCTCACATATTTTATTTTGTTACATTGAAAATGTGTCCATGCTGGCAGCACAGAGACAACTTCACTAATCTTAACCACTGGCCATCTGAGGCCTGCAAAAATCATGAGACTAAACTGCCTTCAGTTTCCCCAGACAAACGGCAGGAATTTGTTTTCTGCCATCAAAACCTCTGTTTTTCAGATTTTCAAGCCATTCCACACCACCAGAAAAGCCGCACATTCCCTTTAACAGAAGAAAAAAGAGAGAATTTCTCTTCATGTCATACAAATGCAAATGGTAACTTTAAGAAAAGCATGTAATGTTATGAAATTCATAAGACTGTAAGACTTGACCATACCATATTCATTCTACTTTTCTTCAGGTAACACATCAGAGGGATCATTGGGTCTCTGTTTTCTACAAGCTGCAAGGCCATCAGTTTCTTCATCCTGAAGAAGTGTAGAGGCAGTTATCTGCCAGCAGAGTCAATGAGGACGCTATCCAAATGCAATATTCCCATTACAGGACATTTGAACAGGCCATTTGAAAGACATTTTATTTATCCTTTCTCTCTCCAGAGCTCTGCTGTTATGGACGTCTGGGGGAGGAAAGAAAAGGGAAGTGAAGGGAAGGCGAAGGGAGGGGAGGGGAGGTGCTTCAGGGAGCAGTTGAAGCTTTAAAACAGCACAGCTCAATCAGAGCAGTGGAACAGTATTTAAAATGAATTAAGAAAGCAACATTAGGCAGATTATGAGCTCCCAGTTGTGCAGAGCCACCACTTCCCCTCCGTGTCTTCTGTAGGCAGCAGCAGCAGTGTTGCCTGCCAGGGCTGCAGACAGCGTGGGAGAGCACTGCCACCAAGTGCAAACCCAGCTTCTCCGCATTCCTCATTCAGGAAAAACGTTTTGTAAAAGCCTGCTTTTCAGCCCCTCGCCTTAATGAAACCGCCAAAAGTTCCACAAGTGGTTGCATGGGGATCTTTGGACTCTTCAGGCTGTAATTACTCCATCAGTTCATCATGTTTACTCTGTGAATTAATACTTCAGCCTGTTCTTTTACCTTTCTGATCACCAGCTTCTTAAGTAGACGGAAGTTGTTAACATCATAGACTTTTTAACAGCTGGTTAAATTAACTTGCATGACAGCATGGCATGCAGCTATCCGTGAAGTGTAGAAATGAGAAATCTCCCAATAGCGCTGAGAAGAGAAAGTAGAAAACAGCTTCAAGACTTAGAAAATAAAATTAGGTCCTACCTATGTGGGGATACTGAGGAAAGATAGGCTGATCTGAATCAAGGTGTGAATTTTAATTGATTCAGGTAAACCACATTACGTTTGAAAGTGAATTGAAAGAAATGGAATTGAGACCTATTTTAACTCAAAACAAAAATGTCATTACAGCGAGGTAATACAATTTAACCAACAGATTTCAAAGTGAACTTGATTAACTTTTCTGCAGTTCCTGTCCCTGAACAGACTAGCCTCAGATTACAATGAAGGCCCACCAGAAGTGGTTGGAAGATGGTGTTATTCCCTCCTGTGGTGCTCTATGGCACTGACTTGCTGAAATTAATATTGTTCTGCTCCATACACATATCAGAGAAAGCAGCCCGGTCCCTGCTTCAGTTGCCTGAACACTAGACAAATAGGCACAGTCTTTGCCCTTGGCTTACTCACCTGCAGAATGGGGATGCTACTGTTCTTTACAAAGAGTGAATAATGAAGAAAGTGCTTATGAATTACTCTTGTCTGTTCAGCACTAAAAGATGTAAGATGATAAACAGAAAAAAAACCCCATGCTTTATTGTCTAAGTAAGGACAGGTAATTTAGTTCTTTAACTTTCCTTTCCTTATTACACTATTAATAATAACATAAATGCTTGTGCTTAGCATTTAAATATTTGTACTACCCAGGCACCCATGAAGTCCAGGCATCCAAGCAAAATTCCCTATAAATATAAACCAATGAAGGATCTGAGCTCCATATACTTGTCCTCAGAATCAGGCAATATTTAGGAACTACAGCTAAACTCTGCTCCACTACAGCCTTCAAAGCAAGCCTGTGCTTGGTTTAGTCCTCTGGATGCCAGCAAAACTGCGCAGAATTGCCATAAACAATAGGTGTAGCAAGGCTAATAAGCTGTTCCTTCCTGCCTCAGTTTCACATCATGATCATAGATAAGGGATATAAAATGAAAGAAATATTAAAGGCTGTTAATAGATACTGCAGTTTATTCCCAGATTCATAGTGGCAGAGAGAACTCTACAGTGATAACTACCATCCGCTTCTTAGCGATTGGCTATGCAAAGTCATGCAGCTACTTATTTTTAATAAATATATTCCCACTAGTGCTCTTTGATTTACATATTATACATCAATGAAAATAAAAGTTCTGAAAAATACTTTCTCTGCTTCTTACTCCTATTCTGCCTCCCCACATTGGCAAAAATTTAATGGGGGACGGAAGGAATCACTGAGAACACAGAAAGTGAGCTGGTAAATTCCTTGATAAATTGAGAAAGAAGTGGCCCAGGAAAGCAGTTACACACCAAAATGGGCAAAGCAGGGAATTTCTCATAGGCTTGCTCTGACATGGCCGCATGTGACTTTGCCATGCATGATCTCTGCATAGTACCTGTACCTCACTCACTACTGTAGATCATGACACAACCTAGTTGTAAAGGCATTATCAGTATTAATCACAGCCAAGATATATCCTATGCGTTTCGCATGAAGAGCCCAGGCCAGGCAGGGACAATGCTGCTGAGGCTAAGTAGGCATCATAGAGAAAGCCTGCTTCGGTCTTTTAGGCGCCTGCCCTGGGGAAAGGCTAAATAGCTTTGATTGTTTCCAGATAATATAGGATGGGGTGAGTACCTGAGGATCGTGCATTCAGCTCAAGTCATCAAAAAAGTTTCCAAATTCAGAAAGGATCTTTATGGTAGGAGCTGCAAAGAAAAGCAGGAAGAGAGGGGCAGTGACTGACCTTAAACCACTTTCTGAATAAATCTTGGCTGTATTTTAACACTAAGCCTATCAATGCTGAGAAGCGAGAGATCCCAGCCAGGCAGACAAACTAAGGACACAGTACTCCCAAGCAGGTGGCTATGCACAACAGCCCTGCAAGGGAAACCTGGGGGTAAAGGACCCATCCCAAAAGGAAGGCCAAAGGCTGGGCAGTGCTTCTGGCCCTGTCCCAAAGTCAGAGAAGAGGACAATGCTTCCAGATGCTGGCTTTTGGGAAGGAAAGGAAAATACAGCAAAGGACATTGTGCAGCTGTACAGAAATACCAAACACACTTTTTAGTAGAAAATTGATGATGTCAGGGGAAAGATCCTGATTAAATCAGATCTTTTTTAACATATTCCTGGCCTGAAAAAGAATCCAGTATTAAAGCAAAGATAGAGAAAGCCAGCTCACACAGGCCATTTACATTAGGCAGGGTAAGCCATTGTAAATGTGCAGTAGGGATTAATTGCACTTTGGAAGAGATGGACTTGATGACCTACTGTAACAGTTCAGGAGGTAGCTAACAGCCAGAATAAGTCATCTTGAAAATGAAAGGGCAGCTTAGTGTTGCAAAGATTCACAGCAAAAATGGCTGTGTTCTTTTGCATGATAATCAGGAAAAGCACAAAGGGGTGAATTAAGGACACAGCATTGGATTTGCATTTTAATTTCCCGATTTTTGACAAGGTATGTTATAACTTGGACATTCCTAAGAGGTTGTTGACTGTGTAATTTGTATCTGTTTGGGTTTTTTTTTCCTTTTCTTTTTTCTCCTGAGTAGGAAGAGGAAATACCTCATGACAGATTATCAAATCCTAAATGGCTGATGCAGCTTCTCAATAGGCATTTTTACAGAGAATAATGTATGGAAGTAAGTATGATTGGTGTGTGCTCTACATGGTTCATACCACAATTATTTGGGTATAATATCTTAAAACATGTCTTAAAAGAAAAAAAAGTCTTTGCATGAGCATGATTTATTTACTGTAGAGACTGGAAAAGCTCACAGGGAAACGTATATTTAGATATCTCCAAAAACTGACTTCTTTATCCAGTTCAATACATGAAATCTGGAGATTAGATGATTCACCTGACAGACATCAAGGCCTCCCTGGAACTGTTTCATCCTGATAAGCAAATGTGCATTTCATGCCTGCTTAGCAGGGAAAAATTGCTATGTTTGCACAATATCTTGTAATGACTCTGAAAAGGTGTTTAAACATAACTAGCATTTTCAACCCCCTACACAAAAGGCAAACAAACACAAAGGCAGTCATTATTGTCTTTACAGTAGTGTATTCAACTGTGCTGGGGCTTTGATTCAGGGGTGGTGAACTTCTACATCTCTGAGACATCTGCTGTCTCCAGACAGGCATTATGTCTTCAGTTTGGAGCAGGCAGTCTACAAGGAAATCATGCTTCTTAAAAATGTTATTGAGCCCTTTTTTGTTTAAGGTATTCTGACTGAAATCGCAAGGCTGCTGTTCAAGTAAAGGAAAACAACCTTTATACTAAAGACATGGTTGTTTATATAGGAAGAATGCTATTCCAGGCTGCCTTTTCAAGGTGGCTTGAAGAAAAATTATGTGAAGTGATAACTAGGAGGAAAGGAAAATCAATGTCTTTGTTTAGCACGGGAAGCTAGATTGCCCCTACAGCCAGAGCCTGTATTTTTCCCAGATGGTTATGTTTCCCCAGTGACAAACTCTGAATTGATTTTTTTCCCAGCCCTCTAGAATCGAGGTGGGAAAGAAAGAAAAGAAAACAGAAATGTGACAAGAATTCAAGCAAACCATCCTGGTTCTCTTTTTTCTCTCCTTGTGCAAAAAAGCTGAGAAAGTTGGGGCTGTTCAGCCTGGAGAAGAGAAGGCTGCATGGAGACCTCATAGCAGCCTTCCAGTACCTGAAGGGGGTCTGTAAGGATGCTGGAGAGGGACTCTTCATTATGGACTGTAGTGACAGCACAAGGGGTAACAGGTTCAAACTTAAACAGGGGAAGTTTAGATTGGATATAAGGAAAAAGTTCTTTACTGTAAGGGTGATCAGGCACTGGAATGGATTGCCCAAGAAAGCTGTGAATGCTCCATCCCTGGCAGTGTTCAAGGCCAGGTTGGACAGAGCCTTTGGTGGCATGGTTGTGTGAGGTGTCCCTGGGCATGGCAGGGGGGTTGGAACTAGATGATCTTACGGTCCTTTCCAACCCTAACTATTCTGTTCTGTGATAAGGAGGGTAGTATGCCATGCCAGGTCCAAGTTTCACCTTGTAGACTTAATGTCACTGACCAAACACAGACTTGCTTTAAATGTTGGCACTAAACACTTATGCCAGGAAAATAGCATAACATGCCATCATCTGATGGGCTAAACCTAAACCTTTTGATGGAAGTGCCCTAGTTCAGGAGCTGTTTCATAAGAACAGTTCCTCACCAGACAAGAGCTCATAGCTCTCGTATAATTAATATCTATAATTAATACTCTGGCCAGCAGCAAGGTGAATGCCAATGGTTAGGCACGTCCAGCGGGAAGGTCAGGGGTCCCCGGGAATCTGAGTGTGAGAGTGTGGAGCCTGATTTCAGAGAAATATGAGATACTTCGGTAAGTAGCAACAGGGTGGCAATCCGCATAAGAGACTGACGATAATATTGGTGCTGTCACTTTCTGGAAATGGCAAACCATTTTTAGAATTCTAAGTAGAAAGTATTCCATTTTTATTGAGCATATTATGGGACATTCACAGTAGAGGCTGGAAACAGACAGCAATAAGAAAATCAGAGAGGGGACCAAAACCAAACAGCAAAGTAAGGAGGCAAAGGATAATTGCTATCAAATTTTCCACTCAACAAAGCTTCTCATTTGGGATTTCTTAAGGGGAAATTTTAAAGGAACCTTTTCACATACTGGGAAAACAAATGTAATGGCATGGTAAAAGCCAGATTTTTAGACCAAGTTGAAATACAATGAAAATGGGATAAAATAAAATGCTGTAGTTCCCATGGCTGTACGACTATGATAGGTTCAAGCTTTTCTCCACAAGTAGAGCTCTGAATTACTCTGCCCACACAGACGTACATGTCCTTCTGTTCCCATGCACCCTCTCTCCAAGTAAGTTCTTCCTCTTCTTCCTCTGTCTCTGTCTCAGTCTGCACAACCAACTTTCAATAGTGTGGATGTCCTTTTTCAAACTTCTCAGTCTGGTGGTTGGGGTCTTCAGCTCCAGTTTTGTCACCACCAAACACAGAGGAGAAAGTCCTTACACTGAATTATGTTTTTCAGTTGTGTAATCATAGTATTTTGCTCTTATAAAACACATCACTTTTCATTCAAAGACTTCTGAGCTTCTAATTACTTAACTAAGTCACAAAATGTTCCTGTGATCCAGGAAAGTATTGAAATGGGTGAGTAAACTAGTATAGATGAGGAAAGTCATTAGTCAAGATGACTAACAGAGATGAGAAATGTACTAATAGAGGGTAGTTATGGTAGAAGAAAATGAGCTTCAAATGGATTATCAGAGTGATTTTTAGAGAATGTTTCTGAACACCTACACTGTTTCATAGCCAGCAGAAACTGTGACTGTTAGGAATGTCTCAAAACCAGACTAGGTCTGACTTACCTAGGGACAATGGTAGGGAAAAACAAGACATTTTTGAAACAAAAGTGTGTATAAGGAATAGGAACAAAGGGCTCAATGGACCACCTGGGCTACTAAATACACTCACTCACTTAAATGGATAACCACAGAAATTATGTTCAGTTTAGGAGTTCCTAAAGACCATATGTTACTTGCCATAAGTCTCCAATATCAGTTGTCATTTTAGATGCTACTAGCCCAGAAGTATCTCCTGGGTGGATCTCACCATCACCTTGCTCCAGTGGATGATACTGAGATCACTTTCTTGTAGGAGCATCTTTACCGAGACTGCATGAGCAGGTGCATTTTGACCAAGACAGCAGTGGTGCTCTTCAGTCATTCTATGCTTGGTCTCCTTGCACTCTGAGGCCTACCAACACCTTCTTGAGAAGTAACAAGAGACAGAAGCAAGAGAGACGGTATCATTTATTTCTCCCGTCAAATAGTGAGGGTACCAAAGGGCTGATGGACGTGGAGTAATGCTTAGGTAAGACTGACAACTATTTCCTCCTTCTTCATACACATAACCAGCACCCACCTGTTTTCCTCCCACCCAGAGATATTTTTGAAAGCTTCTTCTAGCAAATTTCTGCACCAAAATTAAACTAGCAGTCAGCCTTACTGCCGTGTTCCCACGTCAGCTGTGTGTCATGACAACAGATGATAGAAATGCTGCTATTCAGGCTTCAGGGTGCGTGTTTCTTTCCTTTTTTTCTTTTTTTTATTTTTTATTTTAATAGCTTTAAAAAGATCTCTGAACAAAAGTGATTGCTCTGTGATGCAGTACTGAGCTAAGGCATACAGGGCAGGTATACCTGCCCACATGCCAGTGAGCAAAAATAGGTCGAGTGGGTGAGGTTTCCTGTGGCACTGTCGGGGCTGAGGGAGAAATACTTTGAGGAGGAAAAGAGATGGCAGGAGAAGGGAAAGTGGAGAAAAAGGAGAGACAGAAGCAGAAGTGCTCCCCCTTCCCTGCTCCGTGGAGCCCTGCACCCTCCCCTGTGGGTCTTCAGCAGCAAGGCGGCTCCATACCTCACACATGGGTGTCCCTGTCCTGCCCCATGTCCTTAATCAGGTCAGACCTCCGCACCTTGAGGTGCACTCTGGTCGATGACAGCCTGAGCTGACAGAGGGGCCCTACAATGCCCTGGTTGCTTCCTCCTGAATCAAGAGGGCAAAAGCCACTTGGAGATCCAACTGGGAGGTTGCAACATTCAGCATCTACTAGCTAACAAGGATGAATTCTACGCTCTGGATGAGAGGGCTCCATGTCCATCACCACTTGCTTGAGTTGTACCAGTGCCACAAGCTGTCTAAGGACAGTGAGCATTAATTAGGTCAAATAATCACAGCTGTGCTTTCACTGCATGATTATCCATTCTCATAAATCTTATCTGTGGTCCAACAAATCAGGAGACCCAAGGGTAGGTGTTCTGTTCTGTCTAGCTTCTGTTCTGTAACCATTGTGATTTTATAAGAAAGGGTCATCACATACAGAAGTAAAACCATGAAAAATAGGACAGCTGATATAGTTTAGCAGACTCTTGGTGCCAGATATTTCATTTGTCCCACAGTAGGGAAGAAGAAGTATTGACTGGCTTTCTTTGGAACAAAATCTGCCCTGAAACTTCAATGTCAGCAGTGTAAGGAAGCCCTGAGACAGGCAATTTTGAACACAGGCTGTGTTAAGAGTTTCTCTCAGCCATTCTGAATGAAATGGGGGGGCAGATACCTCTGTAACAGCCCTGAGGGAAAAAACTTTCAAAATTTATGGCCTTCAAAGGTTACAATCTAAATAGATAAAATAGGCAAACAACACCATGAACTGAAGAACAGCACTGAGAAGCAAAGCTGCTTTTCCAAGGACTCACAGTAAAGCAGTGGCAGAGGTTGAGATGGGGAGCATTTTTGCAAACCAGTTTGACAGAGCAAAATGCTTTCCCACCTAATTGGCTAGTGAGAAACCATTCCTTTTGCAACACTACGTACTTAGTCTGTACCAGTCTAATTGCTAAGAATGGACTGAATTTGGAAATGATTTTAAAGTGAGTATTTTTAAAACTTCTCTCATGCCGTATTTCTGCGAAATGCAAAAGGCAACCATGAAAAAAGCCCCAGCAAAATCCACAAACCACTGGACAAAAATTAGAAGGCAAAATAACTTAAAAAAAAAAAAAAAAAGATCAGAAGAATAGCAGGTCTCTTGAGAAATCCTCTTTCAAGGATCATCATTATAAGCAGAAGTACCTGATCTCACTCACTCAGTTTAAGTATGTATCCTGGACAAGTGGTCTCAATAGGTTTTGCTATGGCTTTCAAGAATGGAAAGTCTGGGTTTCCAGGCAGAGGAACCTTTCTCTGTGGGCATCAGCTGAGTTACTCCATGGGAGTAGAATGCTACTGAATGAAAGCCTCCTCCCATGAACAGTGTTCTTCACACAAGATACAACTTCTCCCAGGACAGACCTGTAGAAACGTCTTTCTACTCAACAGCTTGTATGTATGCCTTTTTTTTTTTAATGCACCACTAGATCCTCAAGGAAGAAAAAGAAAATAACCTGGTAAAAGCAGGGTATAAATTCCATTGGGATGAGGCCGCGCAAGGGCACTCAGAAGCTCAGAAAGGCTCGCAACTCACATCTTAGGAATCGTCACAGTTGTTTCTGCTTCACAGCATCATAAAAGACTGAAAGCAACCCCTGAGCCAAGCAAGAATTTAAATATGTCTTTGAGGCCTTTCCCATTTAGAAAATCACTTGAGCCTGCTTGATACTAAGGGCTGTTTCTGAATACAAATGCTGCCCTGAATCAGGAATACACAAGTATCAGAATCTGAGATCAAGAGCTGATCTGTCCAAATGAGACATTAGAGGCATGATGAAATGCTGCAGATCTTCCCTTTAATGAAACTTAGTTTATGAAACCCTTTAATAAAGCTGCAGTGAGTATATTTACATTCCCAACAGAGAAAAGCTCTCTCCTGAAACAGGAAAAAATTACCACAATTAATAATATCCTGATATTCTTCATAATGCCAGTAGATTGCAAGTTTTTGTTGAGCTGTTGCTCATTTTGAATATCCATGCATCTCTTTAATCCACATCCACATTTATGCCCGTTGGGGCACTTTAAGGACTAAAATTCATTGCTATATATTAAAAATAGCAAATGAGTCTCATGATTTCTTTTGTACCTCCCCAGTTTATTCAGCATACAAAAGACAAAATTAATGATATCCTGACTGAGGAATAGGGTTGTTTTATTTTTGTATTTTTTTAATACTGCTTCAGATTTTTGGCTTTAACTGTGGTGTGCTGCATCAATATATTTTCACTGTATGAGTTTTCATCTGCATTTTGCTGTGCTAATCCCGGATGTTTAATATCAAGCAAAATAGAGTGTATATCTCATTCATCTCTTTCTCCAGCATCTCCTGTGTATCTGCATGTTCCTTTTCCATTGCCAAGAGTCTGAGTTAAAATATTCAGAAACTATTTTCTTCTCAGAGGCACAGTTCCAAATAAGCACTTACACCTAAGCTTACATGTCATCGAAGGTAAACTTGGGCTTCGGAGGCTGAGGTGCTTCCTTAAACAGAGAGGGCAGCAAATAAGGAAGGAGTGCCCCTATGGGCTCTACGCTTTGGGGAAACCTGGGACCCACAGAACCAGAGTGTTGCTTGAATTGGTCTGCTTTCTGGTTTAGAAAAGCAGTGTGAGACTTCCTTTCCCTCCATCTTTCAGCACTTCCACCATTGCCATGGTTTTCAAATATTCGTAAGTGGCAAAAAGTATTGAAAAAACAATATCCTGAGCACCTAAGATGTGTTTCATCCAGGTGACCCATATGTGCCCAGATTTCCTGTATCATGTTTCACTTTTGGGTTTGTTTTTTTTGGGGGGGGGTTTGGGGTTTTTTTGGCTTTTTGTTGTAGTACTAGTAGCAGTAGTAGTAGTAGTAGTAGGTTATTCCCTTTTGCATTTGCTTGGCTTTTCCATCCACTTTGTCTATTATTTTTCTTCAGATTAATGCAAAAGCAAGTTCAGAGTTTCAACCATGCTAAATGTCTGATAATTTAATAGCCACACTGATTTATTAACAGCAGGACTTTCTACCAAGTACTGCTATTTCTCTAGCATGCTGACAAAACCCCTTCCATTTTTCCTCATGTATGTGATAGAGGCAATTCACTTTTCTTTAACTGTTGTCTTTTCTCCAAAATCATTGGCTACTTAATTATCTACCTCGGTTCCTTCAGTTTTCAACTACCAGTCAGAAGTTTGAGTGGTTTTACTCTACTGCTCTTGATCCCAAACCTTTCAAAGACTTTCAATTTTATGACAGAATTATTTTGAGTATGACTTTCTGGACATGTTTTACTATTCACTTTATTTTCAAGGCAGAATAGAAGACAGAGAGAGTACAATTTTTCTTCTTTCACCTCTTTGGTACCATTTCTTCTGGAGCTTTTCCCTGAAATGTGAACAGGCTTTTCCAGTAAAGCAAACCAGATGTTTTACAACTGTTTTCACAGTTAGAAGTCCCTGACAAGCTATATATAATACCTGTGTCCTGTACTGCAGGCATTGTCTGAGTACTTTTATAACTAGTCTCAATGAAATTAGTAGGAACATGTACCCAGTACACTAATCTTCCTGTTTGGGAAACAATAAACTCTTTGCATTTTTATGCGTATTTTTTCCTTTAGCAAGCTGATTACATATACATAACTACAGTGCATCTTGTGCTTTGCAAGGGTTTGATTTCTACCTCTGGACTTAGGGCTCAGGTAGATAAGAGATGTGTTTAAACCAACTTTAACTAAATGAATTTAGAAAAGAGTGGATGCCTAATATGAACTTACCATGTGTTTATGTCAAGAGCATTTCAGATGCAGTACTTAACTGGATTCCACTAAGCATAAGAGCAGTCATCCTTGAAAGACAACCGCTTGACTTTTTCTTCCTTTAGAAAGCACATAGATTTTCAGTTCACTTCAGCTGCCTTTTTTCTGCCACTGAAGCAATGTTTGTTCTCTTTATAAAATGGAGACAAACAAGGCAATTATATGAGTCATCAGAAAATAGCACCAGCAGTAGATGGTCACTGATGGTGATCAGCCTGAATTGCTTTCTGGCCCGGGCCAATCCCAAATTCCAGTGGGGACTTGTTTGAGGAGTAGCCTTGGTGCCCATGAGGAAACATGCAAAACCAGTTGTATCTGAAATCTAAGTTGGCATTCCCAAAACACTGCAAGTCTAACACTGTAGAAAATTGACTTAGCTGACTGCAATAACATCAAAAATGGAGACATTCTTTTTTAAGAGTAATAGAGAATAGGTGTATTCACGCATAGCTAGTCATGAATACACCTGTATTGCTAGATGCTAAAAGAGATGTCATGCCGCCACATAAAAATGCATTCTATTGTCCTTTAAGTTGATAGTTCAATCAACCTGTCATCAACTAGTGTAAGTATCTTTCCCACTTCTATCTCATAATGGAAGAAAAGAAAGAACAGATACATGTGGCATTAATTCTCACATCCCGTGACATTTTTGGTATGAAGAAATAACGTATTACCAGAGGAGAGGTAGGTAAAGAGAACAGGAGAAGAAAACTGAGTCTGTTTGAGATTTTACTATGCAGAAAATCTCTTCCTTGTTTCTCTGCACCGCTTCCATACTGCTATCTGAGTTAGAACAACACATCATTGTACAGTTAGGCATCTGGCAATAGTTGGATTGAGAAGATTTTTGAGGCACATGTCATCAACATGTAAATAAAAAAAATAAGAAAAACTAAACATTTCCAAACAATGCAAGGAAATTACTGAAATTAAAAAAGACTGGGAAATGAGTTCCCCTTCTTTAATCAAATGGCAATATGAAAAAAATTCAGCAGACCTCAGCAAGTTCACACTAGAGAAAACTTGTCCTTCACCGACCTGCTCTGTAGTTTCTCCTACTCAGCAACAAAGTTTTTCTCGTTCTGTATTTTAAAACAGGGGGAAAGGGGTAAGTCCAGCATCGCCTGGATCATAATTTTCAAGCACTTATTTTAGGTTCCTAAACAGAGATTAAACACAGTGGTAGCGGCAAACTAACAGCAGTTAATGCACGTAAGAAGTCATAAAAGAGAACTTCCCCGTCCCGCTAATAGACACGATGGAGGCAGGGAGTGGCGACCGATACTCCTGCCAGAAGGTTTATAAAGGCGGGCTTCGGCGGGAGCCCTGCACCGCCGAGGAGCCCCCTATAACGGGGGGCGGAGGGGCTGGGCCTCGGCGCAGAGGTCGAACAGGGCGCTCGCAGTTGCTGCCGGCCCTGCCGCCGGCGCTGCCTATCGGGATTCCGCTGTGCCCCTCTCCCCGCCGGGTGGGTGGGAACACAGAGTTCTTCCCGCGGGAGACCCCCGAGGCCGCCCCTCACCGCTGCCTGCTCCGAGCGGGGCTTATTTATCTTCCCCGGTGGGGGAGAGCGGGGAAGTGCTTGCTAAGTGGGAGATTCTGCAGCGTGCTCTGCTCTCCCAAAGATTTTGGCTGGGTCTCATCTCCTCGAGGAGCTCCGGCCACAGATGAGTGCTCTCAGCCAAGAACATTTTGTCTCTGTGTCTCACATGCTTCCTTCTCCATTGTTGTGCAGTCCTGGGTGTCATGGTGCCTCGGCATTGCGAAGGGGCTGGCAGCTTCTCTGGTGGTTCGGTCCACCTTTGTGGAGAGTGTGAGCACAAAGCCCAGGGATGCTTGGGGGATTGCAGGCAGCGGAGATGGGGACAGCTCCAGATGACACACACAGCGGCCAAGCTCAGTGCGGATGGCCTGCCAGAGGCCTCAAAGCCTTATAAATAGCAGCGTTGGGAACCCAGAGCTTTTCCTGGCAATTCCTTCACGATTAGAGACAAAAGCTCCGGTACAAAAATATCGAGCACAGTGTACAGGAACTGGCCAGAGATTTTAGCTGAAATTTAGATGTGTTGCGGTCAAACACACAAAGTGATAAATTCGTGGGTGAATAAGGAGGAGCCCAGATAGAGTGTGTTCCCCATTGGTGATTCGCTCATCTATCTAGGCACTTACAGAGGCCATTTGTATCTTACGGCCTGGGGGTAGCCTCCATGCTGAGGGATCAGGACATCTTTACATACTGCATTCAGGGTGACACCACTTGGCAGCCTCTCTTAGCTTATCAGATGTGAGCTGTCACCCGTGCTGATGGTAGGTGCTGTAAGTCCTCAAAGGCACAGTTGCCATGCACTAAGCTGTACTCTCAGTCCCAAATGCACTGCTTCTGGAGACACTGCACGCACCAAAATCATCCCCAATTGCTTTGCCTGGGCAGGAAAGAGAGACAAGAGAGAGGCAAGGAGTAAGAGCAAGTCTGTATCTCACTGTACCAGCTGGAGTCAGCGCTATTGTCAGCAGCAGTCAGCAAGGGGGAGGGGAAAGGCAGACGATGCCGCGCTCACCCTCTCCTGCTCAGCCTCGACCTGCTTACACCACCAGTGGTAATCAGGCTTCTGTGGCACTAGCAGCCTCTGAAGAGTGGCCCATTTTGTGGGCGCAAACAGAAAAGCCTGTAGAAAAAGGGGTATTATTAATTCCCATCTGCTGAAAGGAGGCTGCAGCTGGTTTGAGAGGTTTTCCTGCAAGCTATGCAGATCTGCTCAGAATTTTAATGGTTGTTTACCAACCAAACTGTGACACTGAAAGAGCAAGACTTTTCCAAGCAAAGAAGATGACAACGTCATTTCAGCTGGAAATAAACCTCTTCTTTCTTGTGAACTTTTTCCTGGGTGAGCAAAGACGTTTTGCATTTGAGTGTTTCAGTTTTCAACCATTCTTTTTTAACTCATCCTCTTCCATCTAAGAAGGATACAGAAGAAGAGATTCCTTGAAATACGCAAAGCATTTTTACACATATGCAAAGCCTTTTTAGGGAAAAGAAAGAAAAAATTAAACCCCACACACATACACACAAAAAAAACCCCAAACAAACCAAATATTTTGGGCTGCCTGTGACTGAAAGGAAAGGGTAGCCCCAAAAAACATTGATCCACAGTTGAAGTAGTATTCATGTAACACTGATATCTGACCAAATATCCTAGCAAGCCCTGAAAAAAAAATAGCATACAAAAGGCTGAAGAAGGGAAAAATGAAGAGGCTTTGTTATATTCTGGGGACTGACAAGACATACAGCAGCCTTTTTATCTTACATTTTCTACAGTGGCCATAAACTTCAAAAGGATTGCTACTGCTAAGAAATTAACATTAAAGAGAGTCTTTAACCAAATTCTCTAGTGCGCATTTTTTATATTAGGAGTTAAGTCTCTGCAACCATGCCTGTGCTTTATGGCTGTAACTATAAGCCCTGCTTCTGTGGTATTAATACATGAAACTTCTCTGCTACACATATATTGTACATTGCTGAAAGGAGCACTGGAGAAATGCCTCAGACAGATGCAAATAAAGAAAGATTTCTCACTCCAATGCATTTGTAATCCAAGCAGTACTTTATCCCAGTGGACTTTGAACTGTCTGACCTGCAGAGAGTATTTACAGCTGAAAAGACAGTCCCTGACTGCAGCCTAGCATTCCTGGTATCACTGCTGCAGTTGAGGGAGAGGAAATAGCCACTGGCATCCACCATTTAGCCAAAAAGTTATGAGACCCCTGCATTTAGAGAGCACTATGCCTGAGAAACTGAAAAGACAATGGAGTTAAGTGAGTAGTAAATGGTGGCCAGGAAATGAATATAACATTGAGGCAGTGTGAGGGAGAGGATTAGACAGCCTGCTGCTATTCCGTCAGGTCATGCAACTGAAAATATTAGTGAGAAAATTAAACTATTCATCTTTCACTAAGACAGAAAGGAAAAATGATCTGGACAGTCTGACCTTCTAATCTGAGTTAAGTCAACACATAAACAATAAAAATGGACTAATATTTCAAGGAATTTCTTTTTAATGACTGTAGCGGTTCAAGTTACCATGAGATATTTTCCTGTAATATAATAGAATCCCACTAAATGGTCATCATTTGACTTCTGGTAATGGAGACACCAAGGCACTCTGTGTATTGTATGTTTCTATAACAGGAGTCCAGAGTGTAGATTATACTACTGAGATGACTTTCACCCGTATAGGCATGAATTTATTCTCTCTTACTAAGTGGTAACCTTCAGTTTTGTGCAGTGGCAGTGCAACATGGATTTCTGCTTTGTGCTGGCTAATTCATGGAACCAACTTTTAAGACAGTATGTGACTGAAAACAGATGGACTGTTAAATATTAGGGATGATTAGATACATTTTTTGAGAATTAGTACACTTGCCTGTTCATTAACAAATACTATTCCTGCTTTGCAGTTCAGCCAACAGCATGACACAAACAATGTGCTGGGAAAAAAAAAAAACAGTATAGGAAAT
Source organism: Poicephalus gulielmi (assembly GCA_026283885.1). Classification (NCBI taxonomy): domain Eukaryota; kingdom Metazoa; phylum Chordata; class Aves; order Psittaciformes; family Psittacidae; genus Poicephalus; species Poicephalus gulielmi. The sequence continues at coordinate 4,143 of JANEXQ010024205.1, read as the reverse complement.
CAGAGGAGGAATAAACATGGTAAAGTTAATGGCATCATCTAAAATGGTCAGAGAGGGAGAGCCAAGGCTTTCTGGGCTGCAAGAGCACACTGTCAGCTCTTGTCCAACTTTTCATACACCGGTACCTTCAAGTGTTTCTCCACAGGGCTGCTCTCAATCCCTTCATGCCCCAGCCTGTATTGAAAACTGGGGGTCACCCTGACCCAGGTGCAGGACCTTGTACTTGGCATGTTGAACCTCACAAGGTTCACATAGGCCCACTTTTCAAGATTGTCCGGGTCCCTCTGGATAGCTTCCCCTCCCTCAGGCATGGCGACTGCACCACTCAGCTTGGTGGTGTTGTCAAACTTGCTGATGTTATTTATGAAGATATTAAACAGTACTGGTCCCAGTACAGACCCCTAAAGACCACCACTTGTAAGTGATCGCTGTCTGCACAGTGAGCTGTTGACCACTACTTTATGAATGATCAACATCAGAAAGAATGTGGTTTTTATGTCATACAGTGTTGAAAGTCGAGTGCTTCTGTATTTTTACTGCTCATCTGAGCAACGTTAAAATTGACCACTTGAGGTAAAGCTAGTCAAAATAAATTTGATTTAACAGACAACAATAGTTTATTTAAATGCTATAAAATTTCCTTAGTGGAAGCAACTTCTTAAAAAAGGTGCACTGAAATTACCTCAGCAATAACCTCAGCAAGGGTACAGCACTACCTAATCAGCATCAGGCAGTGTGACATCATTAGTTCATACACTACTCCTCTGTTTCCAGTGTATTCCAAGGTCATATCAATGTATAGGTCCTACAGGTCAAATATATAGAAGTCCTGCAGAAGTCAACAGTATAGCTTACCTCTTGCTGTTCTTACTTGGACACTTACTCATACACTCAGAGACTCATGAAGATGCCCACAGGAGTAGACCTGTTGTGTAATTGACCGCGAGTCGTGGTATATTAGAAGTTCCCAAAGGCCTTTATGGGCCAGATTACTTCTCCTGTGTTCTCTCTGCAGTTAGACAACAGTGGGCTGATAGCTACAGAAAGGATGACACCACATCATGAGAGCTGAACAGACTGGGATTCCTAGGCAACAGCTTGCCACAGTAGGGAAATCCATCCTAATATAATTAATAGGAGAAAAATACTTGGGCTTGTTTGCACAAATCAGAATATTACAAAGCCACTTGGGCTGATCCTATCTGAAGCATCAGTATGACGTATCTCAGACAAACAGAAAGCCCCCAATGCAATGTTGTTTTGTAGAAACTGCCCTTTCTATTGTAAAACTATTTTAAGAATCATAACCAGCTTATTTAGCCAAGAAGAATCTGTCAGTTTCTTGCTCATGACTCCCTATTTCAAATGCTATGGACATGTAGCAATAGGACAAGGGGTGATGGGTTTAAACTTTAACAGGGGAAGTTCAGGTTAGATATAGGAAGAAGTTCTTTACTGTGAGGATGGTGAGGCACTGGAATAGGTTGCCCAAAGAAGTTGTGGATGTGAGGCATTCCTACCCATGGTAGGGGGTTGGAACTAGATGATCTAAAGGTCCTTTCCAAGCCAAATCATTCTGTGATTTGATGATTCTATGATTGACTTTGTCTCGGAAGATAGTATCACTTTAAAATTCTAATTAAAGGAAACAAGTGCAGAGAGTGCTCGGCATAAGTCTCATAAGTTTATATTAGCCAAGTCATCAATTTGAAATAGGAGCAGACCAAATAAATATGACAAAGTAGAAATGAAAAATTGTCTTTTAGAAATACTCTGCCGTTTATTCAAAACAGACCAAGCAGAACACCTGGCTCCTTAATATAGAACAGTAGTTGGGTCAGCTCCATTAGGGGAAATTGATTTCAGCAGAGATGGTCTTGGAAAATAAAGTAATTTCCAAAAAAAGTTGTATGGAACCACTTATTATTCCCTCCACTTCCGTTTCAAATCTGCTTCAGGGAAAAATCTTTGAGGAGCAAGAGTTTAAACATGGCTTCCTTGTGTCTGCTTCCAACAGAATTTGTATGCTCTACTTCTGATTAAAGGATCTGTTCTCATCAGGTTTACTCAAACATCACATTTCGTGGTTTCCAGATTTTATTTCCAACTCCTTTGGCTACAATTGCTCTCATCCTATTCTTCACCTCTTGTAAAATGAAGAAGTATCTCATACGAATCACTTGCTTTAATGTCCAGATTCGGTTAAAACAGTTGCACCAGGCAAGAGAAATGAAAATTAGGATCTTGAAGTAATTGAAAACAGAATTATTACTAAAGGCTAGAGCTCCATTGCTCCCCTTTATACATAGCTATTTCTGTCTATGAAAAGGTGCTATCATTGTTTTTTTTAACCATTGAGGATGGTTCTGTAAGAACCAGTGAGGAGCCTTTCCCCATTCATTAATATCCACAGCTGAATTCAGTTTTAATTTCAGTGGCTGTATCTTGTGGGGTAAAATGTTTTCTTGGTCACATAGGCAGAGATGAGTTTGGGTAGAAAATCATAACTGAAAGTAGGATGATAAAACTTCTGCTTTGATAAAAAACAAAATCTCCAGCTCATAAAAACAGAATCAAGCTGATTGTTGTCATGATATTTCAATAAATCCAAGTTCATATCTTAGAATTGCTTGGGCTTCATGTAGCAACCTTCAGTAAATCATTATCTTTCTCTGGAAATACGAAAGAAATGAAACTACACCTTTTTGTGTATTCACCCTTTTTGTGCCTTGCCTTCTTGTCTGTCATGCCTCTATATATCATGGGCTTCTTAGAAAAGACGGATCTAATTTTTTTTCACTGTACATTTCACAGAATCGCAGAATCATTGAGATTGAAAGGGACCTCTGGAGATCTGCTAGTCTAACACCCTTGTTCAAGCAGGTCCACCTACAGCAGGTTTCATAGGACCATGTCCAGACAGCTTTTAAGTATCTCCAGGGATGGATCTTCCACTACCTCTCTAGTCAACCTGTGCCAGCGTGCAGAGTATATACATAACTTCATAAATACTTTATAAACTTCTTATGTAAGCATATGCAAAATTTATACATTGCCTAGCACAAAGAGGCCTGTCCTTGTCTGGTAAGTGGAAGCTGCCTAAAATGAAGAACAAGAAGAGCACAAGGGTTTGTAAACATGGGAGTATTTAGGATGCCAGAGCAAGTAACAAAACACTTCAGTACAAAATTATGCATGTAATCATATTGTCATACATGAGGGGTCAAAGAGTGTTTTACCTGCTTAATGCTATTTGAAGCACTTCAGTGACTCCTGAAACAGCATGAAAATGGTCAGCAGTAGGATGGAGACTTCAGTGCATGCCTAATGAAAAAGGACTTGAGAATCACTGTGCTAACATTGTGTGAGGAAACACATACATTACTAATGTGAAATGGTGTATACCATGTTGTACTGCTGTATACAGCTCATGCATTGCCTCAGCGATACCCAAATTAGCTCTAAGTCTTGTTGAAAATCAGGGTGTTTTCTGGCCAGGCAGAGATCAGCGGGAAGACAGCTGTTTTGTTGGAAGACTAGGCTTTACTTTATTTCTTCACACATTTGACTATTCGGATTACATGTAACCTAGGGCTGAGTTTGCCTCACAGTCCAGGTAGCTTTTAGCAGGAATTTTGGCTGCAATCCCTCCTTTCTAATTCAAGTAGATTTTTGACATTATTCACAAAATACAAAGCTTTTCCAAAGGTTTTTTTCTTTTGACTGAGACTTTGGTTTTGTCTTAACAAAAACAATCAACCAGGCAAACAAACGTGCTTAAATAGCTGATTTAGTATAGAGGGAAGAAAAATTGGCATAAGCATAAAGATTGCATTTGTTTGTCTAGTCTGGGATTAACTTGTCATGTACCCACCCTCCAGATGTGAGTAATATAGAAGTATGTATGTGTTGGTTGCTGTGTATGGTTGCTAAACATGCTGCAAAGGACAAAAGTTTCATATTAAATACCGATCATTTAATCAGTTTACATCTGTTACCATGTTGGGTTATTTAGCTCCAATGCGCATAAACAGCATCATTAGCAGCATTATTGCAAATAGAATCGTAGAATCATAGAATAGTCAGGGTTGGAAAGGACCTTAAGATCATCTAGTTCCAACCCCCCTGCCATGGGCAGGGACA